>PVKU01008892.1:0-68213 GCA_004027475.1 Anoura caudifer | reverse complement strand
TTAAGGACAACAAAGATTTAGAAACAAGAAAACAACCAGAACTCAGAAAATCAAACTGTTTGGAAGTCCAACAACGATTCATCCAGACCGGTAAGAGGGGCGGAGTCGCGGCAGGAAAAAGCGGAGGTGCGGACGGGCACGCAGGCAGCAGCGGCTGGCAGCCCCCAGGTGCACAGGCGGCGACTAGCAGACCCCGGGCTCCGGGCCGCAACTGTGCAGAACCAGTGAGGCCGCACAAGGCAGCTGGCTGACCGGGTGGTCCCACATTCACGCACAGATAATCCAGGCAAAGGGGAAGTGGTGGAAGGGAGTGGAATCCCATAGTGAGTGGAGCAAGCGCCATTGTCTCCTCTCAGACCCCGCCCCCACATACAGCGTCACTACCCAGCGACTGCGCTGTCCCGCCCTGGGGAACACCTGAGGCTCCACCCCTCACTACCTAACAGCCACGACTAGACCAAAAAAAAAAAAAAAAAAAAAACCCAGAAATGAAAATGGCTCAAACCGGAGAACAAATCAAAGCCCCAGAGCCAATTTATCTAAGCGATGAAGACATTGCCAAACTATCAGATGCGCAATTCAAAACCCTGGTGATCAGGATGCTCACAGAATTGGTTGATTTTGCTCACAAATTAGATGAAAAAATGGAGGCTACAATAAGTGAAATGAAGAAAGATGCATGGGGAAGCAACAGAGATGGGAGGAAAACTGGGACTCAAATCAATGGAGTGGACCAGAAGGAAAAAAGAAACAACCAAACAAAAAACAAGGAAGAAATAAGAATTCAAAAAAATGAGGAGAGGCTTAGGAACCTCCAGGACATCTGCAAACGTCCCAACATCTGAATTATAGGGGTACCAGAAGAGGAAGAAGAGCAACCAGTGGAAAACTTATTTGAACAAATAATAAAGGAGAACTTCCCCAATCTGGCAAAGGAAATAGTCCTCCAGGAAGTCCAGGAAGCTCAGAGAGTCCCAAAGAAGTTGGACTCAAGGAGGAACACACCAAGGCACATCATAATTACTTTACCCAAGATTCAAATGAAGGAGAGAATTATAGAAGCAGCAAGGGATAAGGGGACAGTCACCTACAAAGGAGTTCCCATCAGACTGTCAGCTGATTTCTCAAAAGAGACCTTACAGGCAAGAAGGGGCTGGAAAGAGGTATTCCAAGTCATGAAAATCAAAGACCTACATCCGAGATTGCTCTATCCAGCAAAGCTATCATTTAGAATGGAAGGGCAGATAAAGTGCTTCTCAGATAAGGTCAAGTTGAAGGAGTTCATCATCACCAAGCCCTTATTATATGAAATGTTAAAGGGACTTATCTAAGAAAAAGAAGATAAAAAATATGAACAGTAAAAAGACAGCAAACTCACAGGTATTAACAACCAGACCTAAAACAAAAGCCAACTAAGCAAACAGCTAGAACAGGAACAGAAACACAGAAATGGAGATCACATGGAGGGTCAGCAATAGGGGAGTAGGAGGAGGAGAGAGGGGGACAAGGTACAGAGAACAAGTAGCATTGACGGTGGGTAGAAAATAGACAGGGGGAGGGCAAGAATAGTGTGGGAAATGTAGAAGCTAAAGAACGTATGACACATGGGCATGAACTAAAGGGGGGAATGTGGGTGGGAGGGGGTGTGCAGGGTGGAGGGGAATGAAGGGGAGGAAATGGGACAACTGTAATAGCATAATCAATAAAATATAATTTTTTAAAAAGTACAAATTGACAATTATCAAGAGGATATGAAGTACAGCATAATATTGTAATATCTATATATGTGGTGTCAGGTGGGCACTGAAAATATCAATGGAACACTTAGTAAAGTACATAATTATCTAACCACTATGCTGCACACCTGAAACTAATACAAAATAATATTGAATGTAAAATGTAATTCAAAAATAAAATTTAAAAAGACCAATTTAATTACATATTTCAAATTATATTCTTTATTGTTGAATTATGTATTTTTTAGACCTTGCCGGGTAGCCCAGTTAGTTGGAGCATCATCCCATACACCAAAAGGTTGCGGGTTCAATCCCTGGTTGAGGCACACACAGAAGGCAACTGATCGATGTCTCTCTCTCACATTCATGTTTGTCTCTTTCTGTCAGTCTCTCTCTCTCTCCCCTCTCCATCGCTTTTCCTCTCTCTAAAATCAATAAGCATATCCTTGGGTAAGGATTTTTAAAAACTACATATTTTTAAAATATACCAAACATAACTTTTCTGACTCAAATTATATCCATGTTAGAAGTTTTTACCATGTCCTATATACCTCTTACACTTTTATCTTCATATTATGTTTTTTCCTTTCTTTTTTTAAACATTTTATTTATTTATCTTTAGAGGGGAAGGGAAGGAGAGAGGGAGAGAAACATCAATATATGGTTGCCTCTCGTGCGTCCCCTGCCGGGAACTGGCCCGCAACCCAGGCATGTGCCCTGACTGGGAATCGAACCGCGATCCCTTGGTTCACAGGCCTGCGCTCAATCCACTGAGCTACACCAGCCAGGGCATGTTTTTTCCTTTCTTTGCTTCAGTCTGCATACCTTCTCCTGAGCCATCCAGTAGCTCCATACCCTTCCTTTTATTTTTATTTGTAGTACTCCTTTTTACTTTTCATCTGTAGTACTTTGGGACAATAAGAAGCTAATGAAAAGAAGAACAAGAGAACTTGGGAGAGAAGACAGGGATTCTTAAAGCATCAGATTTTCAATAACCTACCCAGGGAACAACAGGAGATTGCTCAATGAGACCAGGAGGTCCAAGGCCTTTTGCCGTCTTTGGTTTAGGTTATTTCACCATCTAAATAAAATGCATCTCCTCAGAGGCTGTATCAAGAGCTCTGCTGAAGTCAGATGCACCCCACTCACAGCATTACATTGATCTAACCGCCGAGCTTTTACATGAATGCTTTGTTCGTTCTGAGGAGCACTTTAGAAATACTAATTAAATACATGTTGAATAAATATGCAAGGAATACTTATTGAATATGGAATTTTATACTAGACTCTAAGCAATAATAAAGACTTCTACAAAGAAAAGAATATCAGCAATTAGTTTTCCTTCAAGCCAGGACTAATGAAAACTGTGCCATTTTTATTCTCTATTCATTCGGGAAACAAAGGAGTGATATGTGTAAGTTCACTAATTAAAGCACAAACAGCTTACCTCTCCCCTCTTTAAATTTACAGAATTCAACTTTTCAAGTCACTAGGCCTTAAGATATTATGCAGTGACAAATGAAATATAAGAAATTGGCAGCAGTAGACCCAAAAGAAGAAAAGTTAGAACTTAACATAAATCCAGGGACACGCATCAATGTTTTTGAACACATGGAAAAATGCCTAAAGGCAGACCAGGTGGGAGTAAATTATTTTTGAGAAATAGACTTCAATATAAGTTGCAAGGAGGTGGCCATTTCCTGCCAAAGGGTCAGTTCAAACTACTAAAATGTTTCCACATGTGTTTTAATGACTCGGGAGGCAAGAGAAAGCTGAGTATTGTTCTCAAAAAAATTGTTCCTAGGAAAGCTACATATTTCATTTATCCCAGCTGAAAAAGTTACAGGATGTAGTCATTGATTCAACTGACTGTGCACACACTTAAAATGTTTTTGCGCAAGGTAAGGAATTGGCGTTTTGTTATTGTTTTAGTTTTTTAATTTATTTTAATTTTTTCAATTATTGTTTATATTTAATATAATTTTATATTAGTTTTAGGTGTACAGCATACTAGTCAGACAATCATATACTTTACAAAGTGTCCCCCTGATATTTCCAGTACCCACCTGGCACTATACATACTTATTGCAGTATTATTTGCTATATTCCCTATGCTGTACTTTACATCCCTGTGACTATTCTGTAACAACAAATTTGTACTTCTCAATCCCTTTACCTCCTTCATCCATCCCCCCAAATCCCTCCCCTCTGAACCATCAGTCTGTTTTCTGTGTCTATGAGCCTGTTTCTGTTTTGTTTGTTCATTTATATTGTTCTTTATATTCCACATATAAGTGAAAGCGTATGGTATTTGTCTTTCTCTGACTGACTTATTTCACTTAGGAACACTCTTGATTGCAATTTTTTAGTGAAAACACTTTCCCCCTCTGGAAACAAACTGTCAATTCATTGGAATCTGAAGCAGCTAATTGGAGGGGCTGGGCACGGGAGGGGAGAGTGAGCTGCTGCTGGCTCCTGGAATAATATCAACCAAACGGGAAGGCTGACTGGACGGTCCACACTGCTGAGTGAGGGGAAGTCCTGACACCGTCCCATTGATTCGTGAAGGGGTACGCAATGGTCTATTTTTGTGAGAGCTGCGCACAGTCGTACTTCCTGTCCGCAAGACCATCATGAAAACTGTTAGCAACAGCTATTATGTAGGGAAATGTGCAGTTATCTGCACGTATGTTAGATGGGAACTCTAATCTATCTAAATGATAACCTAGAACACCCCTATTTTAAATTATGTTAATAAAATATAATGCCATGTATAGAAGAGACTGCTATGGTTAAGGTTGAAAAGTTAATTGCCTGCTAAATGCCATAGGTTTATTGCAGTTCAAATTTATGTTTCCTACCCACACAAAGCTGTTCTGAAACAGTTATAGCAAAGATATAAGGAGAATGTTTTCTAAGTGAGAAGGTTCGAAGTTTTAGAAGGAGTCAGCATCTAGATTTCTAAAAATATACTGAAATATAGAAAATATTTCTATAGTATATTGTGTTTTCATAAGGGAAAAGGTCTACTTTGTGTGAAATTTTACAAAAACTGTATTATCCTAGAGTCAGCCTATTGCACACAAGAATCACAGTGCCCTCTGGTTCTTATTCTATACAAGTACCTAAAATTTTTCTGATTCTTTTTACCTTCACGTAGTTTCTAACTTGTCTAGTCAATTCTTAAGCATTTAAATTTTGCTTCAAAAGATGACGGATAATATGGGAAATAATCTATAAAAATAACAAAAACTTGGATGTATAGAATTTTCAGGTTATCATATGTTCATGAACGAAAGCAGATTAAATAAATCCTGTTTATGGGCATTGGTACTGAAAAGAGCTAGATAATTCTGGATCCCTTCATTGAAATGCAACATTTAAGTAGTTGAGAAGCATTCATTTTTACTCGTAAGCATCACCGGTTTGATTTCATAAAAGAAGAAGAAATGGACCCAGGATCCTAATGAAGAATTGCTAATTGGTCGCAGTTTCTAATTGTTCTTCAGCAGGACATAAATGCGCATATGGTGAGAGTAACAGTGTATGTGTACTCACTTGGACATTCACAATATCAGGAAGGAGTAGAAAATGTTCGCATTGCTCTTTTATCCACCCACTAACCAACCAACTAACATCTAACACAAAACCCTTGATTCACAGAGGAGTGAACCCTAACCATTACTATGGCAGTCATTTCTTATGATTTTCTCCACTGTTGGATAAAATGTGTTGGCCTGATCAGGAAAGAAGAGCAAAGTCTTTGTTGATCTACTAAAATTTATCAGTGGAAGCACTCACTTCCCCCCAGATTATCTCCCATTTAGGATTCTTATAAACAGCTGCCATTAGGACTAGTGGCAGAATTTAGTGATTTCACCTTACTTATCTCAGAGATATAAGTATAGATATAAGTAAACCCATGAAGGCCATGAGGAACTAGCAAGTGCTAAAATAACTACCTCAGCAAGCCTTTCTGATCCACACATTACAAACATACAAAGTCTTGCAGTTGTCATACCACTAACCCAATGAGTGATTTTTAGACAATGAGGAAATTCCCTACTCCAACGCCCCCATGACAAAAAATCAGAGGTCATTTTACATATTTATTCCGGTTGCTATAGACTTGTCACTTTCACTTTCATAGATAGCCTGTCACTTGTCACTTGTCACTAATGAAACACAACTATCTATGCTCATGGTGATTACGTAGTAACATTCTTACCACAGCACTCGCTGTTTGGATAAACCCTATCAGTCCAGGACAGCTTTACTGATATGACTCAAGATCACAACTTAGTCACACAAAGTCTGCTTATTGTTCTAAAGCACACTAACCCAAGAGATAAACAGAAAGGAACATATAAATTAAATAAGAATATATATATCGGCAAAAATCCAGGCATCATTCACTCTTGACTCACCACAGTCTCAAGCTACATTAGGTTAGCATGCTTGCTTTTCCAGAGACAGAAACACCTTACACATAATGAAGACTGTGATATGCTTGTAGGTTTTATATCAGTATTATTTGCAATTAAGCCAAATGTTAAAGTTTTGATAAGTGATATAATAAAGTGCATACATTTTACAAATAAATGCCATTTGAATTAGATATAAACTTTTTTTTCCTGTGTGTAGTCTTAAACTTGGTTTAACTTCGATATAATGTTTAATGCTCCATGTTCTGGCTCTAGGTAACTTAAAAAAAGTGTGTTTTTAAACAGAATACTAGTATAAAGATATAAACTCACATAAAATAAAGGTTAAGAAAACACAGCTAGAAAAAACAGAACCCCTTAGATGGAGCACAGTTCCATATTTTTTATGGTTAAAATGTAGGATAGATAATTTAGTTCTAAAATGATGTGCAATATTGGATCAGAGAAATGTCATTTTAAAATAACATATTTAGAGTATTTAAAAGCTATGAAATGCTGTAGGATATGTTTTTAATAGCAGTAGTACTATTAAATGGACAGATTACATCTGAAAAATAAAATGACCTTAAATAAAAATTTCATCTGTATTATTGAAATTTTATAACTGCATGTTTCTTTATCAGTTGGGCATTCAAACTCTTAAGATATTTATATAGCATGGTAAAGTTGGGCTGCATTATGTAGCTAACACACACACACACACACACACACACACTCACTTCGCTTTTTTATTGTATTTAAATTACCTTGGAATAATTCAACTATGTAATTTCCTCATCACTCAAGCAATTTTACCTCTTAGATAACAGCTTTAGAATATCTGGATTTATCAAGAAAATAAACCACTTTTCTGCTTAGCGAACTCATACCAACTATTACATTTAGCATGCCTGTATGGTGCTCAAACTCTAGGTATACAATCAAAGATACTGCCCCAACACACCTCCCTCCCAGAAAGAAACACACTGTGGGGGTAATCCTATATTTAGTGAGTGAGAAACTAATATCTAACAGATGGCTGAGAGACTCAAGAGACATACTTTCCTCAAAATATTTCCATTTGCCATCTATGCTGCCCTGCATCAACGATAATACACTCATCATCTGGTAAATATTTATTGTGTATCTAAAATGGAAGCAAATGGAAGTAGTGGTCATTGTTTGTACCAGTAATTAAGGGGATTGCATTTTAATCACCATATAGAAAAAAGGAGGTAAGACGTTCACCCTTGTGAAGAGCAAGATGGAACTGAGACGCCAAGGAATCCAGGAGCTTGGAGGCACTGCATCTTCAGTAAGAGGATCTGCAAGCACAGCTCTGCCCAGCAGTACAGATGATTGACAGGGAGCTCCCTCTATTTGAGCTCTGCATCTTGGGAAGGTTTAAGTTTAAATTTTCACACCCACACAGGCTACAGCCCCTCAAACTGACAGATTAATAGTAAACATTAGTTCTTGGGATAGTGATGCCCTCAAGCTCCTGGCAAAAGCAAAGACCCAACTAACTACCTTGGAGGACGGCTACCATTACCCAGGCATCACGGGGTAGGGGGGAGGACAAAACAAAGTCCCGTTACATATCAGTTCACTATCCAAAGTTACAAAATACAATGAGAAACAACCACTATGAGAGGAGTTAGCAATAGCACCCAACAGAAAAATTAAAACACAATAACTTGAGATAACACACTAGCAATGAGAAAGAAAACTGAAAGTACACATATTTAAAATAACGAACCCAAAACAAAAAAAGATGGAAATATTATGCCAAAAAGGCAAATTTGGAAAAGAGCTGATTAGAAAAACTAGAAATAAAAAAATAGTTATTGAAATTAACAAAAGCAGGGATCAACAGCATTTTTCATAAGGGTAAAGAGAAAATGGGAAAAAGAGGCACAAATAATACAGATATGAAGAGAAAATATTAGAGGTTTAAAGACAAGGAGAGTATAATTAGAAGATCCAACATGTATCCAATAGAAATTCCATAAGGAAAGATTCCAAGGGGGAAGTGAGCTCATTCATTGCCATCCACCCACCCTCTCTCCTCTGCCGTCACCACTGCTGCCTCTCAAGGAGACTCACAGCGGGGATTGTTTTGGAAATTATATAAATGCCCGACAGCTGTGCTGGACACCCGAAACTCACCTAAAATGTCAACTGTAATTGAAAAATTAAAAAATAATAATTTTTAAAAGGATTCTCCTATAGTAAACACTTTGAAGAGGCAGTGGCTGTGGTCCTGTGAGTTGGGGGAGCTGTGGAAGAGTTCCGGGAGAGATACTGGGAGGGTTGCAATTATTTTCATCAGCTCCTCATCCCCCATCAGCGCTAAGGCGTTACCATGATACTTCTGTACAAAGGCCGAGCCTCATCAATCACTGTCCAATTTTGTCCCAGGGGAGATGAAACAAGCAATAGTCCTCACAATAGTCCAGGCAATATGGGAGGGGCAAGAAATGAACTTAAAGCTTTTCTCCCGAAACACGGTTCCACCACTGCCACTGCTGACCCTAGCTCCAGCCTAACCACCAGCCACCCAAGAGCCTTCTGTCTCCCTAGGGATTTCCCACCAATTTTATTTTAGTCACTCTAATCCATGCTTGCTCCCTTTTCTGTTGTTTCTGCAGAGCTGAGCTCGGGGAGAGGGAGAGAGCCACCTGTGCCCCTTCACCAAGTTTAAAAAGTTAAAACTTGCTACCTTCTCATTCATAGTATTTTATTTTCTTTCTTGCAGTGCATTTAAATGCAATCGCTTCCATGCTAAACATCCCAGTTTATTTCAAAAGTGTGGTTGTAGGTTTCTTTGTGTTCTTTCTATGTAGAAAATCACATCACCTGACAGAGGTAACTGTGTTCCTTAAATCACAACCCTTACAATAGCTACTTTTAGCTATCTCAGATAGACTGCCTGGGACCTCTGTTACCATATGGAATGACAGTGGGCAGTTTTATCTGGACAACACATGATGACTAAGAAAGCCCTTGATATTTTGCAATACCCCTTTTATTGGGTTAGGAAATTCCCTTTCATATCTATTTTGCTAAGAGTTCTTATAATGAATTGTTGAATTGTATTAAATCTGTTTTCTGCATCTACAAAGATGTTTTCTCATCCTTTGCATATTAATGTGGTGAGTTACATTATTTAATGTTTCCAAAGTTAAAACAACCTTGTGCTCCTAAAATAACTCAACTTAGTCATGACGTATGAATATTGTGCATTGTTGGTTTCATTTGCTAATAACCTGTTTACAGCTTTCACATCCATATTCATGAGTGAGTTGTCCTATAATTTTTCTTTCTTACACAATCGTTATTTAGTATGTGTAGCCAGGTTTACCTGCCACAAAAAAATGAGTGGGGGAATTTGTTAGAGATGTGATTTATCATTTCCTGCAGTGGTTGGTACCTAATCTGTGTCTTGTACATCCTTTGCCACAAGAGTTTCTACATTTAATGATTCACCTTTTTCTAGGGGAATATAGTAAAAAAAAAATAGTATAATAACTATTGTATAGTGCTGGATGGGTACTGGAAATATCAGGGGACCACTTTGTAAAGTATATGATTCACCTTTTTTTAATGGTTATTGGACCACTGAGATTTTTTTTAAGATTTTTTAAGTTTATTTATCTTTAGAGGGGAAGGGAAGGAGAGAGGGAGACAAATATCAATGTATGGTTGCCTGTCGTGCATCCTCTGCCGGGAACTGGCCTGCAACCCAGGCATGTGCCCTGACTGGGAATAGAACTGTGATCTTTTGGTTTGCAGGCCCGCGCTCAATCCACTGAGCTACACCAGCCAGGGCAACAACCAGATTTTTAATCTCTTCATTCACCCATTCACTTCCCAGACTGCTGTAGACAATGAATAATACAGGCCCAAGCCCTGTGGTTATGAACGCATTTGTGAAGGTTTGAGATTGTTTTAAAAGAAAATGTATTGATGGAGAAAAAGTGAAAATGAACAAATAAATAAATGCATAAATATTACAATGATCAGTAATAAGTGCTGTTACAAATATGGAGCAGGGTAAAAACTTGGAAAACCAAAGATGAAGAAGAGGCCTCAATAACTCTACAGGTCAGGGAAGACCTCTCTTGAGTTGATGGTGTTTGAACAGACATTTGACAAACAAAGCCAAGCCATGCAAAGATCTGAGAGAGCTTCCTAGTCAAAAGAATTACAAATGTTATGCCACACAACTGGACTATTTGAGGAATAAGAGGCCACTGTAACCAGCACAGAGAGAATAAGGGGAAGGGTGGCAGGAGATGAGTGGGAAGAAATGAGTAACTAGGTCATGTAGGGCTTTGTATACCATGGTTAGAGATTTGGATTCTGTTCTGAGTATCATGGAAATCCACCATAGGGTTCTGGGCAGAATAATGTGATCTGGTTTAGATTTAGAAAACAAGAAATTCTCTGATTACTCTGTGGAGAGCAGACAAGAGTAAGAACAGGAAGACTGAATAGAAGACTTTGTAATGAGAAAGAATGAGCATTTGAATTAGAATGACAACCCAAGTACAGAGGTTTTGTATTCATCTTGATCAGATTTTAATTACATTTTTTAATTTCGGAATGATTTTAGATTTAAAGAAAATTTGCAATGATAGTACAGAAGATTCCATATACCCTACACCTGGTTTCCCCTATTAACATCTTCCATTAGTATGACACATTTGCATACCTAGTGAAACAATACTGATACATAAATATTAAGGTCCATACTTTATTCAAATTTCTGTAGTTTTTCCATAATATCCGCTTTTATGTTCCAGATTCCATCCAGGAGAGCACATCACATTTAGTCACCATATCTCCTTAGGCTCCTCTAGACCGAGACAGTCTCTCAGAATTTCACTCTTTTTGATCATTGCGATAGCTTTGAAGAGTTCTATTCAAGCCTTTTGCAGGATTCCCTCAATTGGGAATCTGATGTTTCACTCACGATTAAACTTGAGTAATGGGCTTTTGGAAGAAAAATCACCGAGATAAAATGCAATTCTCATCCTATCGATTCAAGAGTATATGTTTTCAATAGAACTTATCAGGGGTGATGCTAACCTTGATCACCTGGCTGAAGCAGTGTTTTGGGGCTTGCTCCACTGTAAAATTATACTTTCCCTCCTTTCCATACAGTCATCTCTGGAAGGAGGTCACGATGTGCAACCCCACACTTAGGGGGTGGGGATTTAAACTCCACCTCCTTGACTGGGGTCGGGGGTATCTACATAAAAATTTGGAGTTCTGCAGAAGAGGTGGTTTGTCTCTTTTGATTTGTTTATTTAAATCACTTTGGACTCACGGATTGTCATTTCAAATTCTGGGTATAACCCAACATTATTCGTTCTGTTGCTCAAATTGTTTCAGCTTCAGCAGTTGGCCCGTGTCCTTTTGCCATGTTTCCCACCCTGCCCCCATCATTGTCGCCATTGTTTGCCTTTGCTTGTTTTTAGGAATTGTTAAAGTACTTCCACGCTTTCTGGCACTCTACGATACTCCAGGCTCATCTTGTATATGCCCCCACACTACTATCAGCCACTTCACCGAGGAGCCACGGCTCCTTTTATTAGAAAATGATATTTGATATAATCCTAGCAGCTACCCTTTGCAACAGCATGGATGGAACTGGAGAGCATCATGCTAAGTGAAATAAGCCAGGAAGTGAAAGACAAATACCATATGATCTCACCTTTAACAGGAACCTAATCAACAGAACAAACAAACAAGCAAAATATAACCAAAGACACTGAAATTGAGAACAGACTGACAGTCACCAGAGGGGAGAGGGGAGGGAAGATCAGGGGAAAGGGGGAAGGGTTTGCAGGAACAAGTATAAAGGACACATGGATAAAAACTAGGGGGGTGGAAATGGGAGGGAGGTGGGGAGGGCTGGGGCAGTGGGCTGGGATGGGAGCAAAAGACAGAAAACTGTACAAGAACAACAATTAGAATAATTTTTTTAAAAAAGAAAATGGTATTTCAAACCAAGAGTCAGGCACCAGAAGTGTTCATTTCTCTCAGGCTGTTATAGCTTCTAGGTCCGCTCAGCTAATAGAGAAAGGAAACACAATGAGTGTACAGTAACCTGTGCACGTACACATAGTCACAGATATTTCAAATGTACCAATCTGTGTCTATACTCAGCTAAATGTGAGTTCGTACCAATATCTCCAAATCTAATCCACTACCACACAGATCAGTCTAGTTTTCACCACTTGTTTGTCAGCAACCCTATGCTCCTTTGTAAACAAATCAGTTGACTATATCTCCTACAGTTTATCTTGTTAATTTGGACCCTGCATTCCAATCAGGGGTCTCCAACCCCCAGGCTGTGGACTGGTAGGAACAGGGGCTCCACCACAGGAGGTGAGCAGCGGGTGAGCTGGTGAAGCTTCGCCTGCATTACTGCCTTAGCTACTTGGTCTGCGAAAAACTACAGTAATCTTCCACGAAACTGGTCCCTGGTGTAAAAAAGTTAGGATCTGCTGTTCCATATGATCAAAGTAGTTTTATATCTTCATTTTGTCAGCCACTATATCTTTTATGCCAGAATCAATAATAAAATAATAAGTATATTCTCCAAGCCTGCTGAACAGTTTAGCATTGTGGACAGAGCCCTGAAGCACTTCACCAGTAACTTCCTCCAGGCAGATGTTGATTCAAGAATTAAGGCTTTCTTGCCTTTGGCTTTTCAGCCATTTTCATAGTTCTTCAAAATACGCAAACAGTGATGGTGTTTATGCATATGTAGATTCTGACAGTTTCCTAGAGATAATCCATCTGGACCAAGTTGAATTCATTTGAATTCAGGAAACACTCTGCAATTACCTTCTCTTATATCTGAGATTTCAGTTTGCTCTCAATGAAGCTTTTGTTACCCTTTCCAATATGCAGAGGAATGTAGGTCTCTTTGTTCCACGTGTGGGTTATCATTACATCACACTCCTGAAGTCCTTCTTTGTTCTTGTTGCTGAGAAGATAACAAAAAATATTTTGTGCACAAATAGGTCAATGGGACAGAACACAGGCCAGATATAGACCCACATAAATACAGCCAACTGATCAATGACAAAGGAGCAAACACAATACAGTGGAGCCAAGGTGGTCTCTTCAACAAATGCTGCTGAAGCAGCTGGACATCCACATGCAAAATAATGAATGTAGGCACAGACCCTCCATCCTTCCCAAAAATTAACTCAAAATGGATAAGACCTAAATGCAAAACACAAAACTCTAAAACTCTTAGAAGGCAACATGGAAGAAATCCTAGATGACATTTGATAGGGGCATGACTTTTTACATACAACACCAAAGGCCAAAAGCATGAAAGACTAATAAATGAGCAAAGACTTCATTAAAATTAAAGACTTCTGCTCTATGAAAAGCATTGCAAGAGAAGGAGAAAACAAGCAGCCAACTAGGAGAAAATATTTGCAAAAGACAGCTGATAAAAGACTATTATACAAAAAATGAAAAAAAAAAAAAAACAGTTAAAACACACTGGTAAGAAAACAAACAACCCAATTAAAACATGGGTCAAAGACTTTAACAGACCTCACCAAGGAAGCTATAGAGAGGACAAATAAGGCTATAAAAAGATGCTCCCCATCACGTGTCATCTTTGAAATGCAAATTAGCACAACAATAAGATATCACTACACAACTATTAGAACAGCCAAAATCTGGAACACCTGCGCCAAATGCTGGTGAGGCAAAAGAGACTCATATTGCACTGGTAGGAATGCAAAATGGTGTAGCCACTTTGGAAGACAGTTCTTATAAAACTAAACATATTCTTGACATACAACCCGGCAATAGTGGTCTTTGGTATTCACCCAAATGAGTTGAAAACTTATGTCCACTCAAAAACCTGCATGAAGTGTTTACAGCAGCTTTATTCATGATTGCTGAAACTTTGGAGAAACTGTGATGTTTTCCAGTTGCTGAGTGCAACTGAATTTAGCAATACTCAGTGCTAAAAAGAAATGAGATATCGAGGCATGAAAAGACATGAAGGAAGCTTAGATTCATATTATGAAATGCAATACGCTAGTCTGAGAAGGCTATATATTGTATGATTCCAATTACATGACATGCTAGAAAAAACAAAACTATGTAGACAATAAAAAGATTAGTGATCGCCAGAGTGCTGGGGAGAGAGATGAATAGGGAGAGTGCAGAGTTTTAGGGCAGTAAAATATTCTCTATGATATTATAATGATGGATACATGTCATTACGTGTCTGTCGAATCACACTGAAAGTAAAAGTTCAAGAGTGAACTGTTAGGTAAACTTCGATTAGGAGGGATTATGATGCATCAGTGTAGGGTCATCCTTGGTAAAAATGTATCACTCTGGTGAGTTTTGAATTGAAAATGGCAGAGTATATGCCTGTGTGGGGACAGGGGGTATATGGGAAATCTCTATACCTTCCTCTCAATTTTTTGTGAAGCTAAACTGCTCTCAAAATACATTTTTAAAGAACTCATTTTGG
Organism: Anoura caudifer; assembly: GCA_004027475.1. NCBI lineage: Eukaryota > Metazoa > Chordata > Mammalia > Chiroptera > Phyllostomidae > Anoura > Anoura caudifer. Next base: position 53,526 of record PVKU01008892.1, on the reverse strand, counting down.
TGCTTGCATTTCTGGATTTTATCTTCACTGATGCTGTCCTTTGGGATTAGAGCACGCCTATAAATTTATTCTTGATCATGTACTCTTTAACTCTGGAGAAATGTCCTTTTAAATCTGAGCTCATCACACTAAAGAAAGACACATGACAATTAAATGCATTGCATGAGTCTGAGCCAGACCTTTTTTCTTATAAAGATATCACTGGAACAACCAATGAAGTTTGAATGGTAGTAACATGTCAAACCTCATTCTTTGTTGTGTTTTCTTCCGTCCTGACAGGGGCTTTACACATAGATAGGAGCCTTCTTACTTTAAAAGAACTGAGTTAAAACATCAAAATTCCTACAGATCACAATTTAGGAACTGTAAATTCAGAGGTTTACTTGAATCAAAGAAGGTGTGATTAACTAGCTTCTTTAAGACTTCCAAATCTTTCAATCAAAGGGCTTAGGATATTTTTGAGCAGGAGATTTTCTGAAACTTCAGGCTTATTCTGAGTAAATATTATTCGAAAACAAAATGGTTGGTAATGTGGGGAGGAATGGAGACAACTATAATTGAACAACAAGAAATAAATAAAAGAAAAAAGAAAATGGTTAGGGTTACAGTATGTCTCATTTTTCCCCATTTATGAAGACATAACCCTTCTTTCCAAGTGTTGGGAAGAACAAATGAAGTCACAACTAATCTTAGGTCTCTCTTTCTCTTTCTCTCTCTCTCTTTCTCTCTCTCTCTAACTCTCCTCCCTTGCAATCAGTTCATCAAACAATTTAATTTCTATTGTGTTTTTTTAAATACTGCAACTCCTGGGTAGCTCCTACTTTGGCTTTATTTTGTGTCATAGAAAAAGCATTGTTATGTGTGTACTGAGAAGGCAAAACCAGTTCCAAATGCTGAAAGCAAAAATGCACAAAAGGCTTTGACATCAAGCATTACACAATGATCCAGGTTTCGTAAAACTTTTTGCTGAACATGGGAATTACATGGTCATTATTCTAGAAAGTAAAATTGCATTATATCAGGCCTATTTGTAATGACTGTTCAATGATAATAATGTGAGGTATTAATCAAATTGGAAAGCCCTGGCCAATGGCCTATAAAGCAATTTCCCCCTCATTTAACATTGTCCAACTTTAAAATGCATTTGTATTTACTTTAGTTAGGGCCTTAAAAAAAACTACTTGTGGTTTCTTTTATCCCTAAGGTATGCTGTGTTGATTTTTCTCATATACATAATGCACAGAACTAAGTAACCACGTTTAAAAAACAATAAAGAGAAACAAATTGATAGTCGATTAAACAAAATTTAACCACAATGTATTAAAATTTAAAGGAATCTCAGAAGGCCAGGAGATAATTCAAAGATAGTGAGGCAACAATCTAAAAGCAACCACTGTATAAAAGAGGCAATGATTAATAGAGGGCTACCCTTTTGATCCAAGCTGGGGAGAATTGCATTTAGGACACTCTGTTATCAGATAGGGAAATCCTATTGCATTTTCAACAAATCTCTATTTCCAGGAAGCCTGGCATTCAAAATAGTTCATTCTAATTGCCTCTCATGCTACTTTCCAGGAGGTGATTAACTTGCCATGCAGTGGTTTTTGAGTATGAGGGAGCAAATAGGTTGAGCCAAAATTCCAGGATTAAATTTAAGTTCTTCGCAAACGTTAAATTGTTGCATTTACCCTGGGCATGAATGGGGAAACTGTGCCTCCTTAAGAAACTACTAATTGGCCATCCATTCCTTCTTCTAGACACCCAACTAAACTATATTGCCCAGCTTTTCTGACAGGTGGGTGCAGCCATTGAATAATTTTTATCCAATAAAATGTGAGAAAGAGACACCTGCTACTTCCAAGGTGGGCTCAGAAAAGACATCCCACACATTATCCTTCAGCACCAAGAGTTAAACTGCCTGCTAATGAGTAGCACTGTGAATGAGAACTAACACCATTATCCTGCAAAAGGAGTGAGGCTCTGAGACTTCCCTTCCAGCAGCTGGCATCGCCTTAACTAATACACTGCAGTCGTCATCATTATTTGCAGGGGATCAAAGACAGAGGCATCTCGCATTACAAAGTTCTCAGAGTCACAATCTTCCCAAGATTGAAACTGCCTGACATTCACATCCTTGGGCAGTGCCAGGGCAAGAGAAAGCTTTTCTTGTGCTTGCGTCCAAGGAGTAAATGGAATTCTGCACCAGGGAAGCAGGGTCAGTGCAGGTCATTTGTCCTTCTCCATATCAGATCCATGCTCCCAGGAGAGAATAAAAGCTGCACTAACTTCCCCAAATGAATGTGTACAAGGAAGAAAACAGATTTACTGGACACTAAGTCACACACACACTATCTCTCTCTCTCTCTCTCTCTCTCTCTCTCTCTCTCTCTCTCTCTCTCTCTTTACAATCTTATCATTACTTCCCTTCCCATGCTATAAAACTCTCATTCAGTCATTCCACAAAATATTCAAAATACTCATTAAGCAATTAGGTACTGGAAAATACTTCATCAGAAGTGACATGCAAGCCATTGCCTCCAGCTGCTGAATCAATTTACTGAGAAAAAGATGAGAGCTACAAAATTTGAGGGAGTGAGCCCTAGGCAAAAACTGAATTTATAAAGTAGACCAAATGTTTGATAGTCTGACTTAATGGCAGGCTGCATCAAAAAAAAATATTTCTGCTTTTTAATGAGAAAATACAGTGACTGTATGCATAATCCACATGCAATTATTTAATACACACAAAATGGAAAGACAGCCAATCATTTCCGGTAGAAATGAGTATCTGGGCAGAACATGACTGTAACAATAATAAATACTAGTATTTGTCAGGTAAGCAGTGACAGAGGAACACCACCAACACAAATCTGAAACAGGCCCTGCTTCCACAGGGGCAACAAAGCAGCACAAGCTTCAGGCACACACAAAGCGTCAGAAGGAAATATAACCCAATCTGGACTCTGACCTTTGGGTCTAGGTAGACAAAGCAAAGTGAGGACAGTATTTTAAGGGGACAATGAAGTCCCAAAATAGTGGCAGAATCAAGAGAGCAGATATCTACAGAAGGGCACCCTATTGGAGACAGTGCGTATTTGCTCCCTCTACACTTGGCTCTGGTCTCTCCATTAACATTTCCCCTTGTACTGCTTTGGCATTATCTATTTGCCCCTCCCACATGAGCTTCTTCAAGTCAGGGACCACCTCTAGCTCATATTTATACTTATCCCCAGCATTGAGTTCAGTGTCTACAAAGAGCAGAGGCTCAGCAGATGCTATTGCAAGGGACAGATGGATGGACAAATGACAGAGCATTGCAGCCTGCCATAGGCATTCCCCTTCGCCCTAATCAGTCCATTGCAAGGCACCAAGTCAACACAAAATTATCCTTCAGAGCTGGCACTAAGGTGTCTAAACTGGTACCACATTCTTCAATTCAAAGAGAACCCACTCCATCAGAGAGCCAAACTTATATGCCTTTTAACCAATATTAAGCATAAGTATTCCTAGGTTGTCTCTCTAATATATATATATATATATATATATATATATATATATATATATATAATCTTAGAGGCAAATCAGCATTGCTAATTAAAACACAAATTCTAATTTTTAAATTATTTTTCAATTATGGTATACATTCAATATTATTCTGTATTAGCTTCAGGTCTGCAGCATAGTGGTTAGACAATCATATACTTTACAAAGTGCCCCCCCCCCGATATTTCTTGTACCCACCTGGTACCATACACAGTTATTAAAATATTATTGACTTTAATTCCAGTGCTGTACTTTACATACCCATGACTATTTTGTAACTAATTTCATCTACTAGGATTCTCTTATTCTAATCACACTATTATTACTTTAAAATCTAACATCTGAGAACTATGCACCTGATGTGGGTAAATAATTCATCTTATTACGAAGATCTGTAAACAATAGGCCAATTCAATAAGAAGCTTCTAAAGAAATTTTACTATTTTACTAATAAGTACGTTTTTCAGAATTTGTCACAATTGCTCCAGCCAAATTCTGTTTGACACATGGTACATCGCCAGGAATGACTCTGCAAAATCCTTTACAGTACAAACTAGTTATAATGGAACCAAAACCACGAAAAACTGGTAAATTCTGCCATTTTTCTCAGAACTAAAAATAGAGTTTGCAGGCATTTTAAACACGGTTGTTAGTTCCAGCTATGCTGAGGAGAAAAAAGCTCAACTTTAACTATTTAATCAAAGTAATTTTGAGATTTCTTCCAAATCTGAAACAAAGGAAAATACTTAAGTTTTATTATTGAAGCATAGAATTCTGCAACATGCTGAAAATTTTGAAATTTGTTTCTACATTAGAGTTTTGGAATTGAATATTGGCCTCCAGGGAAATATAGAAAATTTTAAGTACTGCTTTTTTCCATATTAAAAAATATTTAAATACCTTCATGGGTATATTAGAAGAAATAGCTCTAGGGAAGCAAGGCTCTTTGGTAAAAATGCATTTTTATGAACTGAACTGACTTAGAAAAAAGTCTTATGAACATTACATTTTATTAATATAAATTCCAACTTTCATGTTATACATATAAATTACTTTTACTAGTTTTAACTAATTTTTATATAAATTTTATATTCTTTTTCTTGTTCAAGTACAATTGTCTGCATTTCCCCCCACTGTTCCCCCCTACCCCAGCCATCCCCACCTCCCTCCCCTGATTCCAGACCCCCTTGGTTTTGTCCATGGGTCCTTTATAGTTGTTCCTGAAAACCCTTCCCCCCTCCCCCAGTATCCCCTCCCACCTCCCCTCTGGTTACTGTCAGATTGTTCTTAATTTCAATGTCTCTGGGTATATTTTGCTTGCTTGTTTGTTTTGTTGATTAGGTTCCACTTATAGGTGAGATCATATGGTATTTATCTTTCACTGCCTGACTTATTTGACTTAGCATAATGCTCTCCATTTCCATCCATTCTGTAGAATATGTGAAGGAGTTCCTTTCTTTCGGCTGTGTGGTATTCCATTGTGTAAATGTACCATAGTTTTTTGATCCTTTCATTTACTGATGGGTACACTTAGGTTGCTTCCGGCAATTAGCTATTGTAAATCGTGCTGCTATGAACACTGTGGTGCATAGGTTCTTTTACACTGGTGTTTCAGGGTTCTTAGGATATAGTCCCAGCAGTGGAAATGCCTGGTCAAAAGGCAAGTCTCTATGGTCAGTTAATATTTGATAAAGGGGGAAGGAGAATAAAATGGGGTAAAAACACCCTCTTCAATAAATGGTGTTGGGAGAGGTGGACAGCTACATACAAAAAAAAAAAAAGAAAAAAAAAAAGAAACTCGATCACCAACAGATACCATACACAAAAATAAATTCAAGGTGGATAAAAGACTTAAATATAAGTCATAACACCATAAAAGTCCTTCAGGAGAATATAGGCAGGAAAATCTCAGATATTCCATGCAGCAATATTTTCACCAATATGTCCCCTAGAGCAAGGGACATAAGGGAAAGAATAAACAATTGAAATCTCATCAAAATAAAAAGCTTCTGCACAGCTAAAGAAAACAACATTAGAATGAAAACAGAACCAATGGTATAGGGAAACATAGTTGCCAATGATACCTCGGACAAGGGTCTGATCTCCAAAATATTTAAAGAACTCACATGAGTCCACTGCAGGAAGACAAACAGCCCAATTAAAAAATAGGTAAAAGACCCAAACAGACACTTCTCCAAGGAGGACATACAGAGGGCCCACAGACATATGAAAAGATGTTCAGCATCACTAGCCATCAGAGAGATGCAGATTAAAACCACAATGAGATATCACTTCACACCAGTCAGAATGGCCATCGTAAACAAAGCAACAAGTGTTGGAGAGGTTGTAGAGAAAAGGGGACCCTAGCGCACTGTTGGTGGGATTGCAGACTGGTACAGCCACTGTGAAAAACAGTATGGAATTCCCTCAGAAAACTAAAATTAATTTTTATATTCCCTTTTAGCTTGAATAATTAATAAACACATTTTAATGGATCAAAACTATATATTTGTCATTTTAATGTTAATGAATCATCCCTGTGGTAATGTACCACAGATTTTCTCATTCCCGAAGTAATTGGTATTTTAATCCAACTAGTATATAATTCAGTTCTTTTTGAGGTTTTTCATCTGATTATTTTCCGAAAAGTAGGTATACCAGGGTCAAAGTCACATGACCTTTGTAATAGACTGCCAGGCTGTGTGTTGCCCACAAGGTAAAATCAATGGAAAGTGCAGGTAGCAATGCTCACTGGATTTACTCAAACCCAGTATACCACCAGTTGTAAGGTACACCATTGTTTTATACACGCCTTATAAAGCAAAACAAGAACAAATGCAGAAACAAAAACTGCCAATTCAATGGTGACTCAGTGTTATGATGCCATGTGTCATAAGAAGCATCGTGATCCCAAAGAAATTAAAATGTTAAGAAATGTGCATCTTCCTATCATTTAAATGCAGGCTTTTTTTTTTTCAATGTGCCACTAACACTGAAACGCTAACACAATTTTTCCTCTGATACTTTAAGTTTAATATGTATATTGTATTCCTGAAACGTTTAAATTTGCATTCTAACTACTACTGAAGCTGAGCTTTTATCCCCCATGGGATGATTTCTCATATGTACATTGGCTGTTCATGTCCCTCCATTAGCAGGCAGAGAATTTTACAAAAGCTTAAATCTATATATTAGAGCAGTCAGAGAATTTAGCAGGTATGTTGGACACATATTGAGCTATTCAAACCCCGCTGTGTCTTTTTTGTGTTTGCTCTATTATTTTTGAATGGCAAAAGCTATTTAATTTTATATGTTAAAGTTTACCTGTCATCAAACTCTCCATTTCTCCAATAATCAGAAATGCATCTCTTCCCTGAATAGCTTGAAATTATGATAACGGCATTTTCTACCTTTTTAGTTCCTTTATATCAGCTCCTCATTCCAACTCAAATTTATCACACTGTATAGTTTGAGGTTTGGCTTGACTTTACACTAATGCGTGTCCATATTGCCTTCCAGTTTTCCCCAACCTAATATGTTAAATTAGTGAAACCTCTCCCATAATTCAGTTGCTTGCAGCTTTTCACATACATATTTCTTAAAAGTTGTAGATGAATACAAGTAATGAGGTTTACATATGGGTTTATTAAGCATGTCACAATCTCCTACAATATCTGTAACTCTTTGTGATAGATAAGGTGGAAGTACCTCCAATATTGCAAATGAAGAAACAAATTCAGAAGGAGGAAGTACCAAAGCTACACCACCAATGCATGAGAGCCGTGACAAGAACCAGGATTCTTGTCCTGATTCAGTTCTTGTCCTGATTCAGAGCTGTTCCATCAACCCACCCTGACAAAAATAGTGATTTCAATACTTTTCAGGAAACTGTATTCTACTCTGTCATTCGAGGATTCCATTTCTAACGTGATGCCTGTCAGTTCTTACATCTATCTATTTCGAAGACATTTTGAGGTTTAAATACATTTGTTAATTCCATTGGGGTCCATGCACCATCATGACATTTTTATTTTTTTAATGTTTATTAGCATTATTAACCATGTGTTCTTCCAGCTGAAAACCATGACTGTTTCTTTCCAAATTTATGAGTTAACCTATGAAGGCATCAGATTATATTAATTCTATAAAATAACTTAGAGAAACTGCCACTGTCATCTCTACTGCAATTATATCACCTTATTGGTATACCTTTCTTCAATCTCCCAAAGGTTTTTTATTCTGTAATAAATGCCGTGTTTCCTGAATTATTTTACTACCAAACTCACGTTAAAGTTATTGTGACTAGACTCTTTATTCATTGCATCTTCAGGCTGTCGTTCATTAACGTATCAGTGTGAAATCAGTATCTGTGAATTTACTGTATAGCCTGCAAGTTTCCCACACCCGATTACCCCCTCAAAATTTCTCTGGCTAATACCCTACAACACTCTAAGCAGACAACTGGCTCCTTTCAAAAATGACTTATCCATTTTCATAGATGTACCCTTAATTTCTTTCTTTATAAGGAGCTACAACTAGGGTTATTGTATCATTGACTCTATCCCCTATGCTGTACTTTACATTCCCATGACTGTTTTCTAACTCCCAGTTTGTACTTCTTAATCCCTTATTTTTTCTCACCTTCATTTTTCTGCGTTTGTGTCTAAATTCCCTTTTTCGTGTTTTTCATTAGTATGCATATTCAGAGAGAAACAAATCTACTTATTGTTTTGGCTGAAACATTAATTTTTGTTTCATATTTTTTAAATGCTTTATTGAGGCATGGTTGACAAACAAACAACTGTATATATTTAATGTATACAACTTGATGAGTTTAGATGTATGTGCACACCTATGAAATCATCAACATGTTCTGTATCATAGACCTATTCATCACCTCCAAAAGCTACTTCCCAGCCTCTTATTTATTATTATTACTTTTGTGTGTGATAAGAACACAAGGTAAGGTTTATTAACTAGACACTAGGCCATAAAGTAAATCTCTGGGACTTACTCACTTTGCATAATGGAAACCATGTGCCCTTTCACTAATATTTCCCTGATTCCCCTGCCCCGGGCCCTTGGAAACCAGTGATAGTTTGACTCTCGGTTTCTATGATCACCAGACCTGCAATTTCATCCTGGTTCTGTCACTCATGGTCAGTGTGATTTTAGAGAACTTACTTAGGTTCTCTTAGCCTATTCCCTCTTTTGTGAAACAAAGATATTTGCCTGAAGTTTTCCATGAAGATACATTGGCATGAATATGACATACATTTGTACAAATCTCTCAAAACATTAATTTTGCTGTTACATTTCCATTTTTATTGTTTATTGTACTATATTTCTCTCCTGATTGAGCAATCATTTAGAGAGTGTTCTATTTCTATGTGGGTACCTTATTTCACAACTTTTTAAATTTTTACTTACCTTAAAATGTTGTAGATTATCTTAGCATTCTTGGGTCTACATATGTGATTATTTTCTGTTAAAAAAAAGTTGTATAGACTTAAAAATCAAATATATTTTTCTATTCACTAAGACAAACTTCTGTTTTTGCATTGTTGAATAATGTAATTCTAGTTTGAGTCTTTGCTTTCTTAGTTTCTCCTGTTACGATAGTAAAAATAGAAGCTAATTGTGGAGGAGGGTTCCTGAGTTTCAGGATTAGACAGAAGGAAATAGACATGCTGAGATTTGTGAGTATAGTATCAAGTGTCCAGACAGTGGCTAAAAAATACAGAAGTCAAAGAGAAAAGTGATATGTGAGTAGAATTAAACTCTCTGGTAACAATCAGAATGCTTTTGTTTTAGATGTTTGTGGTCCTATAGTTGTTACACAAGAATTCAATATTTTGGTTAATGTTGCTTAATGTATCTTTTATCATAATCAATGTACTTGTAAAATTAACCTTCTCTAATACCAAAATATCAATGTCTACTCTCATATTCTGTATTAATAGACCTTAGATGATCCAAATATTTTTATCTGTAAATGCATATTAGTTTTATGTCATATTATATATATTTTATTATAGCTGTTGACCTTTCTTGTGCACATTTAATGTTATGATTGATTTTTATATCATTCCCTATCATTGTGTTCATTTTAAGTATTTTTATTGACTTGCTCTTTGTATTAATCTATTTCTGTAGATGACTTCAAAATCGTTAGGCTTAGCCAGAAGATAATTTGATCTACTTTTCTAGCATCATTATAGCCACTAACATTTGTCTGAAACTTTATATTTTATGAAATATTTTTATGGAGCATTATTGCGTGCATGTAAATTCAATTTTTCCCAATTTTCCCTAATCGAAATATCTATTCCTAGTCCCACTACTTGCCCTGTCTTAATTTTGCATGTGGATAACTGGGAAATATCAGGAATGTAGGTAGGTCTTGTCCAGTGAATTGACGACCAGCATAAAACAAAAAAGGCTGAGTAAGAGGGAAGTAGTCCTGCATGCCTGCCTGAAGCAGGCATGGAACACTGATTCCCTCGTGCCCTTGGACTTGAAGTGAAACATCTCTTTCTGGGTCTCACGCTGGCCAGCCTGCAGATTGAACTACATCACTAACTCTTCTGGGTCTCCAGCTTGCCAACTGCAAATCTGGGAACTTCTCCATCTCCGTAATCATGTAATCCAATCCCGTCCTTATAATCAATCAATCGATTGATTTCTCATTATCTATCAAAGTACACACATACATAGTATATTTTTTCATTCTCTTGAGAACCCCGAGTAATACAATCACAAACTAGAAATTGCCAATTTATTCTGAGGCAATCCTGAATTACTTGGGTTAATGGAGGAAATGACATCTGCCATGTTGTTTAAATGTCAAAAGAGGCTCAGCTGCTGCCCATTGTATGTTAGCAATGATAACAGGGCTTCTTCCTAAATCTTAAGTGAAAAATTCCGACTGCTTTGTCTTCAGTAGAAAAGAAGGCCCATGCTCCATGGAAGATTTCAGCATATTCTTAAAGACCATTGCTAAATCCTCCTAGGTATTGTCTCCTTTATTCTGGAGAATTTCACTTGATCCTCCTCATAGGTCTTAAATTTATTTGTTTTCATATGAACCTTATCCTTGTTTTCCCCATCCTTGATGTTTAATAAGTAATGGATTATATAGCATTCAACTGAATATACTTTAATCGAAGATTATCTCCCAATATTGTAGTTCCTTTGTTACTTGTTAGAATCCAGATATCTCCGGGTGTCCGTTTACCTGGAGGGAAGGTCCCTGCTCTGTCCCTCTGGGCCTATTTCCTTCCCTGCTCATCCTTTCCTCCCACCACTTCTCCAGTGTACCAGCTTTGATTTAAATTCTGATATCTGTGCCCACATGTGCCAATTCAATCATTATTTTAGTCATTTATTTAATATGTAAACATGCAATGGAGTCATACTGGTGAAAACTAGTTGGGGAGAGAAATGGCTAATATATAAAGGCACTTATAGATTCTGTCAAAGATCCCTCCTTACTCTCCCCCTCCCATTTGGCTTATTTCTCAATGCTGTTTTATCCCCTTTTAAGAAACATTCCCTACTCTATCACAAACCCCAGAGAAGGATACCAAACAAGTTATCTCCAAACCTACAATTAAAAGATCCCCCTTAACAATTCCTCTAGGGGATAGCAGTGCATTAAGAAACCCGTGTGTAAATTACTTTCTTTAGGAATACTGGTACCAGTTCATAGTCATCTAGCAAACACAACGTTCCCCGCCATATCTGTGACCTTTCCTTCAGTCAACTGAAATTACCATTTTGGCCTCTCTTTCATTTACCAAGCCTGTCTCTCTGTCACAGAAGGAAATTAGATTACAGAGTGCTTACATGTTCTGAAACCACACTATTTACTGAGCAATATGCTCCACATTTCAGGATATGTACAATTTTAGCTTACAGTGAGGCATTCCCTTATTTTGGCATAGAAAAAAGCTAATTTATTGATCTGTGGTTTCCTTCTAAGTACTGCTACTCTACATTGGAATACTTTTCATCTGTATTTGCACATTTCATGAGTTTGAGCCCACTTATTATAGGAAGAAAAGAAGGTACTGCTCTTTAATTTGACTCTTGGTTTCCTTCCTACACTGCTGAGCAGATGGGCTTTAAGGAACAGGGGAAAGGACGGTTGCTGCTGATATACGCAGCTAGTTCCACGCTACAATTCCTAAGCTATTTTTTTTTTCTAAAACAGGCAGCTATTTCAGCCAATGTTTCCTTAATGGAAGAATTCATAATAAAAATTGTGTGTTCATCATGCATGTTATCTTAAAGCTGCAGTCCCCTTTCAGTGGCAAAGGACTTTTGGATTTTGTTACTCCTTTTTAATTTTAGAAAAGTAATACAGATATTTGGCTTGAAAAACAGAATCTGAAAGATTTATTATGAAAAGCAACAATCTCTCCTACTCCCTGCCACACACATACATAAGTCCTACTCTCCAGAAGCAAATTGTAATAGCTTTATATAACTTTTTAAAAAGATTTAATTAATTAATTATTTATTTATTTATAGAGCAGGAAAGGGAAAAAGAAAGGGAGAGAGAGAAACATCAACGTGTGGTTTGCCTCTCATGTGCCCCTTACCAGGGACCTGGTCCACAACCCAGGCATGTGCCCTGACTGGGATTTGAACCTGTAATTCTTTGGTTCCCAGGCTGACACTCAATCCATTGAGCCAACCCAGCCAGGGCTGTAGTAAGTCTAATTTATATATATTTTTTCAGGTAGTTATCTTACCAAATGTACATAAAATGTATTTCACTCTACCCTTCTACCAATTTTGGGTAGTATTCATTTTCCTCATCTCGGCAGGGTGTACCATTCTAAATTTAAAATGGTTTTGCCTTTTATTCCTTTCTCCATTGTCTCTTATCTTCCAGGTTGCTATAGAAAAATGTGATGCAAATCTGATTCTCTGTTTTTTTGCAGGTAAACCCCTGCCCCTGTCCTCATAGCTTTTGTGATCTTCCATCAGATGTGTCCTGACACTTTGGAATGTGTCTCCCTTTGTCTTCCTTCAATATGATAAACATCCCTTCTTTCAGTTTCAGGGAATGGTCTTCTAATATGTCTTTGATTATTTCTTCCCCTTTATTTTTCATTCTTTCCCTCGGACTCCTATTAGCTGGATACCAGTCCTCCCACATGGATCCTTTGTGTTGCTTATCTTCTCTGTCATTTTCTGCATATTTTCTCTCTTTTCCAAGAGTTCTCCTTGATTTCATGTCCTGAAACTTCTATTTAAAATTATATGTTGGGCAATCACAGGTTTATCACCAAGAGCTCTTACTTGTGCTTTAATTTTATGTTCTTTCCATATTTTTCTGCTCTTAGGTGATATTCAGTGTCTCTATCCTATCACTCTGAAGACACCAGTTAAGAGAGTTCTGTGTGTTACTCTGTTTGTAGAACTACCTCTGTTTCTATTAGACTCAATTGGTCTCTCATATGTGCTGCTGTTTTGTACATGCTGGGTGGTGTCTGGTTATACTTTCATAACCCAGGCAATTTCTTCATTTAACTTAAATAAGTCTTTCAAGTCTTTGTGCTTAACTCATACGTTTTTATATGCTTTGTTGTCTCTTTTGTCTGACAGTAAAATGCTGGGTGACCTACCCTACCCTCAGCCTGCTGAACACTGTGAGGGTGGTATGCTGAGTTATGGGACCCAATTGGCAGAATCGTTCTCTAGGCAGTGTCTCATGTAATCGCTTGCACACCCCTCTCCCTTTTCAAATTTCCGTTTTAAACTCCACCTCCCATGGTTGCTGCTAACTTTGAGCCTGGATGGCTCCAAGGATCATCTGAGAGAATGATGCAGATCCCTTCTCATTTCCTAGCCTGCTGTTTTCTATTTTGTTTTATCTACCAATCGCCATAAATCCTCTTTTTTTGGATGCCATATATTTGTTTTTTCTAGAAATTCAAGATTCTTTTCTGTATCAGGGACTTATTTCTTCGCCATCATTTTATTGTCTTCTTAGGAAGAAAACAGACACAAGGGCCTGGTCTGCTTTCAAAAATAAGATGCCAAAAAGTATTATTCAGTTGTTCTTCTAATTCACTGGTTAGTATGGAATTTATTGATATAGAATTTGATTGATATAGAATTTGATAACCAGTGATTGTCAAAGTCTAGTCCCTGGGACATAAGCATCAGCATCATCTGAAAACATGTTAAATATGCAAATTCTCTGGCACTAGGCCTACTGAATCAGAAACTCTGAGGGTTGGGCCCAGCATTCTGTGTTTGAATGAGGCCTCCAGGTGATCTGTTACATGTTTACATTTGAGAATCTCTGAACAACACACATGTCCATCCACCTCACCATGGCTAAGGGCACCTGTTTGCACTCCACTGGCCAGGATCTGTAAGGTCCAGCATGATTCCTAACCGTTGCATCCCTCCTCCATCTTCAGCTAAGGGTCATGGATTCCCACATGAATGCCAAGCCTTCTTCCAAGTTCTAGGTGCAAAATGTATGACTGCATGCAGGCAGGTTCAACTGTGACACTGGAATTAGTTTTGGAGCCATTTGACTCACCTTGTCTCGGTTCCTATATTAATATTCCATTTCTGGAAACTGGAATCCTGCTTTCATCCCTGTTTTGATAATCATCCTAACATCTTAGGAGGCATCCTACTAGCTCCCACCCCACACTGACTTTGGCTATTTCTGAGGTAAAATTCAGCAATTTGGCTAAAAACCTGGACTGTGCTTGATTTTATCTCTTTGCAGATTGTCTGTCACAATGTTCTGCCCGCTTGCGAGAACATCTTCGATATTCTGCTTTTCTGCAATACTCTGTTGTATCTTGTGTTGGCACTTATCCTGGGGTCTGACAACTCAAGCCTGATGGTGATCCAATGTGTAACCACAAAAGAGAAATCAACCGGTAACCTTGGTCAAATTTAGAACTGACTCTGCACTCCAATCAGAGAAGCTGACTGGCCGCTCACAAAATCGATTGGCAGCTGACACAGGCAATTATGGATGTGTGGCATGCCATTTTTAGAGTGTCCGTTGTGACTGCATTCAGACTGGATCTCAGGAGGAAAAGTGCATTTTCCAGGTGCCCTGCAGAGCAGCCTGCTGGGGAAGAGCAAATGAAAGGAGTACAGACCATTTGGTCCCAGGAAATGACACCTTGGCTTCCCTCATGGGAGTTGCTCTGACTTGCTTTGATGAAGGCCATCCTTCTCCATCTGTAGTGATCTCAGCAGGGATGCACAGAATCTACAGCAAACAGTAATGAGCAATTATCTCACTCTAGCAAAACAATGGGGAAGAGCTGGGGAGAAGAGCATAGGAAAGCTACCAAATAACTTTCAGGCTTCCTGCAACCTACCAAAACGATGGCCAGAATGTGTGCTCCACTCAACTTCCCCTTCTGCCTTCTATGCCAACACTGCAGAGGTGGTTTCTTGTTCAACTCGTATTTTGTTTGTGGTTATATTTATAAAACAAAGAAACAAACAAGAGAATTTCTGAATCTATGGCATGCAATGTGAAGAATAAAGGGGTATTCTGTGCCTTAAGGAAAACAACTCAGTCAGTCATTCAGAGATAAAAAATGATAACCGAGGTTCTCATGTCTAGGTCAATTAATAGCATAATGAGCATTATAAATTAAAATCCTTCTTCATTCAGATTGTGTATAATTTATTGTGAAATATTGGATAAACAATTGAAAAAATATTATTGCAAATAAAATTTCCAAATGGAATTATATTTTTTCAAGAATTCATGCAATCAAGCTATTCTGAAACATTCAAATGTCTGTAACATATTAAGGTACCAGAAAAAATAACATGATAGGAGGGATAATATACCATTTAGTTTGACTAAGTTTTAGCATGTAACATGGCCTAGAAAATTCTGGTATGCAAATACACATGTCTGTGTGTGTAAGATTGCTTAAATAAAAACAAAGCAATGATTTACTGAGTGTTTATTATTAGAAGTGTGCTAGGTACTGGGGAGTTATAAAGATGAATATATTTTTATCTTGAGTGAGATCACTGAACTATTGCTAATGAAAAATATAAAAAGCAGTTGTTTGCTGGCTGTATTTTACATAATTCTTTTTGCATCCACGCATAACTTAATTCAGAGAGTTGTGTGAATATGGTGAATGTGGGGTTACCCACTTTTAAGTGTACCTCACCTGATCACCCAGCTAATGGTCAAATGGCTTTCATTTTTCCTTCCTGTCTGCAAAAACATTAGGAAAAATAAAACCATTTCCAATTAGTATAATCTTTGTTTTTTATTCCAAGTATTGTATATGTAAAAACTGAAGAAGAAATAAGATCATTATAATTCTGGACACCAATGTTTGTTGCATAGCTAAATCATTAGAATTATAACAACATATGGATGGATCTTAAATCCCTAAAGTTATTGAACATTTCCCAGGACTTGCAGAACACGACCATACAGGGTCACTGCATATAATTCTACAAATTGTGCACTTCACAAACCTAGGGATGCAGTGTTCACGTGGTCTGTGATGTGAATGGGAAGCCTTGGAAATCCGGCATTTCTTCCATCCCGAAAGTTGCTTAACTTCACAGAGGTAATTTGGACTCAAATGTAAATACATAGTCTAATAGAAGGCCTGACCCTATGTTATTTGAATCCATCTGCCTTGAAAGGCATCAATCATCAGATGGCATTATTTTCATCCTCTCAAACACTACCACCATAACCTCCTGCTGTTCAGATGGCAATCCCCTACCGGAAGCCTCTCAATACGTCACTCTCCCAGACTCCAGCTGCCATAGCATGCAAGGTAAGTTGAAAAGAGTCACAAGAATGAAATGGTATGCCTTGCTTAACGCTCATATGATTAGAGGCACTGGATCTATCGCCATTTTATTAAAAGAGACAAACATACTTATAGTCATATTCTACTTCTTGCCTGGAAGGAAGATAACCCAATTTGCAGTATGATGAAGAGGAAGTGCTCTTTATAACTGCCATTTCATGGTCCAGGAAAACGAACATGTATGCTCCAGAAACTTGTAGGAAATGGATGCAAAGTATGCCATACATACGCTGAAGGTGAGTTTGGGGAAGATGTTTTTCTACTGATTCCTTTTTTCCATAACTAGTAGTAGCGTTTTATATACAATCTCTCAGTCCCTGTCCTCTTGTGACAGACAACTTCTGATTGACAATGAGAAGAACATGAGCGCAGGGCAAAACAATACTCAATCCATGTGCTTTTTCCTGATTATGAAGCGTCATTTAAAGCCCATATTCTAATCACAAGCAAGAGTCAAGGTGTTGGAAGATAGTTCCAAGTAGGCTTGGGAATATGGCTTTATTTCTAACCTTTGGTGTGATATCAGTCCAGTAGTTTTCTGCTCTTCTCAGCAAGAAACACAACCCACTAACAAGTGAAAGCCTTTGAAACATGGTCCTCTCCGTAGAAAGTGCCAAGAGGAAGCGACACAGCTCATCAGCCCACCTAGCAATTTCCCCAACCATGCCTAATTTCATGAATTTTGCACCAATATAATTTTCACCCATACTTTGTCCTTATTTGTCCTGTCCACTGGAACTTCCCAAAATACATAAAGAGCTGGGGGAATTAAAGTTCTTAAGGGAATAACAACCCTCCAAATCTATCTCAAAAAACCATTCGCAGGGTTAGCTGAAGAGTCTCCAGTTGGTCACAAAAGCATAAGAAATGGTCTAAGAGAAAACAATGCGGATTCTCAGGAAGCAGAGGGAGTATGGCGATGAACAGTTACAACTTGGAGGCTCAAAGAAAGCAACTGGGACAAGTCACCTGGAAACCCCTGCCAAAAATGGCGTAACTTGGTGTCATGGAAAGAAAGATGGTCTTAAAAATGAAACAATTATTTTCGAATCCCAAGTCTGCCACTTACTACCTGAAAGCCTTTGAGCAGAGCACTAAAACTCTCTGAAACTCAGTTTCTTCAGCTGTAAAATTGGGGTGATAACTGTTGTCCAGCTAGTGCAGGCCAGCAGGATTGTTGAGAGGGAAAAATCACACAATAAATGTAAACGTATTTTGTGAACAACAAAGACCTACACAAAACTAAGAGATTCATTTTCTGGGAGACATCAGGCATAGGACAGGAAAAAAAAATCCCTGAAGTGTAATAATAATAAAATGGGGCCATGTTGGTAGAAAAAAAGGAAAAATTAAAAAGAAAAAGCAAGGTTACTCCAAGATGTATGTTGAGAATATACATGTCTCTAGTCACAATAGAGTTGACCCATTAATGTTTAGAAGAAGCTATAATGTATTAAATAAAAGTCTGTCTGTAGGAGAGACTTAGTTGCTCACTACCTATGCAATTTTCTACCCGATAACGAACCTTGTTTTATAGATGGTGGCAATATGGGAAGGAAGAAAGAGAAAAAGGTATGAACAGATGGAGTAAAGGGAACGGGGGAATGAGAAAGGCTACAATTCTCAGCCTACTATAGACAGTGGCAGCCAATGAGATGGAAGCGCGTCTGGGTGGGGCGCTTCTAGGAACCCTTTAACGGGGACTGATTATGCTACATCACACATCTGTCCTTCTTCCAGCAGTCTGGAAGCCAGCCGGGAAGACTGCAGTGGCAGCAGCCATCTTTTCCAGATGGAAGCCAAGAACGAAGGTGAAAGCAGTGTACCTGGCCTGGACGGCAACCACCAAGCCGTCCTTTTCAGTCTTATTATAGTGAAAATATACTTTCCAGACTCTATTACATAATAATGGTTTAAAATTCACTAATAGGATCCTCTTTTATAAAACTAAATTTGGGGTCAAATATAGTATCACATCATTACATTGCAGATGACTTCACATCAAACTCCCTGTCCCATTATCTTAATTAACATCCATAAGTGTAGTTTTGTTTTTCTATTTTTTTTAATATTCCGGGCAAAGGCAGAACACATTCTATTGGCCTCTACAGGAATTCCTATTGCCAAGACAGCTGGAGAAGACTATGAAAACTCGTTGAACCTTGCAGCCAAGCTTTGTGCGCACTCAGAGAAAACAGCTGAGCAGTCTGAGTCCTGATTTCCATAATAAGGACAAACTTGCATTTCAAAGCCACACTTAGTTCAAGCACCCAGTCTTAATACAGTGATGACAATATCTACTAGCAGCTAGTCCAATTTCTTCTCTAAATATTTATGCCAGATTTCAATGGGAAGCTACTTATCATACTGGACTAGAATTAGTTTAAACTCCTCAGCAAACTAAGCCATAGTCCCATTCATTTTCACACATAAAAAGCATCATTCTTATTGTGATGATCTGGCATCTGTGTGAATAGAGTACAAATTATTCCATTTTTCTATATCCAAAGGGATGTCATAACATACAAATGGTTTCTAATTTGTATTATTTAAAAATTGGATAAATCAAGGCACTTACATAATACCTCACGTTCTGCCTTTGATTGAAGTTATTTGAATGAATGCCACTTTGTTCTCTTCAAACTTACAAGATCTTTAAAGACAGAAGGAGCATTCTCAATTATCTTTTTATCCCCCAAGGCATCTATACTCTGCCTTGTGTATACATTCAGTAAAAGTTGCTTCAATTGAATTCACTTAATTGTTGAGCATATTTGTATGGTGACTTGTATTCAAGAGACAGACATGGTTTAAGGGTACAGAGAACCCCAGTTCCGCACTTGAGCTGGAGCATGTCGGCCTCTCTAAGCTTTGGTTTTTCATTAAGAAAAACTCACAACACATTTTGTTCAGCCCATCTCTTGGATGTCAATGGGTAGGTCAAATGAGGTAAATCTCTAACTATCTAAACATTTTGTAACATACCGTATTATTATTCTTTGTTACATGTGTCTCTGAAGTGCAGTATAAGCGAAGTCACTTGTGTTTTAAAGTTCTGTCTGACAATGTTAGTTTCCCCCTTTCTCCCCAGGGAGTCCTTGCTCCGTTTGTGAAAGCACATCCTCCAACAAAGTACGACCTTGTAGCACAGTCATTGCATTGATTTCACCCACACTGAACTGCGGTCACTTTTCCACTGTTGCCCTTCTCACAGAAGAAAGGAATTTAGCCTTCCTCCTAATAATCACCTCTTCTTTCAGATACAAAGTAAGCTCATAGACAAAGTAGACATATCCTGTACATCTTCAGAGGCCTTTAGCATCAGTAAATCCAGATCATCAGCAAGAAGGGGGAGAAATGGGGCAGGGAACCTAGCGAGTTCCCTAACTCCCATATGGGACTGTTTCATAAACTAATGTTGAAGTACTCTGTAAAACTGCCTACCTAGAGCGAGAGGAAATTTCTTCATAAGCTGCATTTAATCCGCATGTCTTTGTTTGACGTGCGGAGGCTTTTGGAATTCTGGCATACCCATATGCAAATGGGACTGCACATCCCAAGCCCCAAAAGACCTTGTATTTGGTTTAGAAACCATTTGGCATTATGAAAAACATAGAAAACGTAAGAGCTGTACTTACAGATATTCTAAATTAAGCACCTCACTTCAGAATTTTGACTGAAGTATAGACAGTAATATAATTGAGTGGAATCACAGAAATGAATCCCTTAATACCACAACTGCTCTTTCTGAATTATTTGACATACATCAACCAACTCAAGATCAAACTAAAGGACATCAGCAATACAATAAATGTAGGGTCCATGATACTGTGGATACCCACAAAAGAAGAACTCTGCCCTAAAGTAAATACAATCCTGTGGTGCTTCCAGAAACTAAATTGAAGTAAAATTAGGAAAGGCAGAAAAATAGTTAAGACTGCTCCTTCTCCTTCAATTTTCCATGGGAAAAAACAAACATAAAAATTGTGTATCATCTTAATCAATGTTTTACTTAACGTTTATCAAGCATGAGTTAACACAAAGGATCAGATTACCAAATCAGACTCATATGAGTCAGAGATATTATCCAGTAACATTCTTTGCTAATAATTTCAAAGATATAAGTACTGAGAGGCATAGAGGAAGCAGAGAGAGGTTAAGTACAGGTGGCCCAGCCCCTTCTTTACCACATTAGAGATGCGCTCTGACCTGCGTTCAAAGATGAGTTCTCCAAATCGGGGGTGCTGTCACCTCATTCAGCAGAGAGTACTTTAGCTCAGGCAACATCTCCATTTACATGCCTATGGTTACATAACTTACATGATATTGTCCAGGGCACAAGTCCCATAAATCAATGGACCCCAGATGTGTTTACCGTAAGCAATCCTAAACCAGAGACACGCTTCTGAAAGCAGTCCCTAAACACAACTTCTCCCCCTCACAAACACCATTAGTCTACTCACCAGATCATTTATTAGCATGTTTATAAGGGGATTAGGCCAGGTCATTTGCCTTCTTGCTTCCTTGTTAATGTCCCCCCAAAAATGAGAGAGAAATGAATTATAGAGCAATTGGTGAACCCTTTCCTTCCCAGAACATTTATAATGTTCCAGGTACAATTCCTAAATTCTTTACATGTGTAACCTCAAACAACATTCTCAAGTACTATTTCCTCAAGTACTATTCCCTTTTCCAAATGAAAAACTTCAGGCATGAAAGATTATGCAGAACCAAGATTTATGACCCAAAACATTGGCTTCCCAATTCTGTTTCTTAAAGCACGATATGATTCACTTCTGTAATTATAAATCCATCTATGATCTTTCTTTTGAGATTGGATGAAGAAAAATAAGGATCCTGTGAGTTTTTATATTGGCCATTATGGTGAATTAAAGATAGACAAAAATTCTTTTACATTTCTCCCATTGAGAGATGGGACCTATTTCCGGATCCCTTGAATCTGGCAGGCTTCTGCCTGTTTTCACAAATAATAAAAATGGTGGAAGTGACACTGTGCTAGAGATTGGCCTAGTCATGGAGACAGCTGGCAGCTTCCACTTCCATCTCTTGGTGTCCTGAGCCACCAAGGAAGAAGTCTGCCTACTGTGATGGAGAGACCACGTGGAGACGCACTCAGAATGAAAAGGAAAAGGGACTCAGCTGGGCCCATGTTTCCCGACATCCCAGCCAAAGTGTTAGGCATGCGTGAAGCTCCCTTGAACCCTTCAGACCAGAATAGTTACCAGCTAAATATCACGGAGTGACCTCAATCAACAATATGTGGCACAGAAGAATCATCCAGCTGAGGCCTGCCTGAATTCCTGACCCACAAAATCGTGAAAAAAGAGACACTGCCTCCCATTCCCCACAACGTATCTGAGTATGGAAAGGTAATCTCTAGAATAAAATGCTACACCACAAGGAAAAATGATGAAGAAAACAGGGAGTCTGCCTTTTTAAAACCATCTTGTTTAAATTTTGTGTTTTGTAAATAACAAAAGTGAAGGTGAAAAATTGTATTTAATAAAATGGTATGCTCTTGTCTTAAAAGTAAGTGGCATCCAAAGGTCCATGAGTTCAGGAAGGTTATTTCATAGGTTGCTAAATGGGTTTGCAGGAGTCCAAAGCACAGGCAAGGAGCACGGACAAGAATTTTGAGAGAGTCACACGTTTGTGTTTTCAAAGGAAAACAGTGTGGGTGATTTAAATGACACCAAAGCACATTTAAATTGGTGCAGCTATCGGAGTATTAACCACATCTACACTGATAAATTTCTCAAAATGAACGTGTCCATACCTCTCTGGGTAGGACCTGCGGGTGTTGCCTCAGGGCTAATGAACCTATTTGCGTCTCTCTCCTGTCTAAACCCCCATGACCTTCTTCAATTATGGATGGAGAATTTGAAATAACTTCTGACCTTGCACAGCCTCACAGGACAAATCTCACCTCTATTCTACCTCTAAGGTCTTTTTTCTTTTCTCTGCCTGATCTAACCCTCTCTACTTCTTTGCAATACATAACAACACACACACCGCACATATACACATACATGTACCCCCCACACACACAGACATGCAAAGCAATAACAATGTTAGCAAAAGAGGCAGGATCTTCAGGTCTGCTTCTACTGTTAAACCCATCAGACACTCTATCAAAATGTCAAGTCATTAAGTGTTTAGATGTTATTAATGGCCAAATATCATCACTTAAAACATTCGGTTCTAAGATGTCATGTACATTAAAGATAAATCTGGCCTGTTGAAATATGAAAATCAAACACATTGAATATAAGCACAACAAACCACATTTTATTAATGATATTTAGTAGATAAATTATGCAGTCATTTATCCACCTGCTATTTATTGAGTATATATTTTCATGTTGCCCCATTTAGACAATGTCATTCTATTTCATATATTCCTCACAATAGCCTTCTAAAACTAGGCATCATTTTATCCATTTGCCAGATGAGAAAATAGAAGCTGCAAAAGGGTGTGATACAGATATTCTCAAGTAGCAACCAAAAGAATGGTCTATCTTATATTTATAGTCTTTTTAATATGCCCCACTTCAGCCCAGTGTACCTAGAGATTTATTCCTTATAATTGCAAATGACTCAGGTTACCCACAGAAAATAGAAAGCCAGTTTTTATAACTTCATATCATTTTATGACTATAAAGAAGACCCACTACAGACGAGAACTAGGCCCTCTGCTATGGTCTTTCTCAGGCCATATTTATATTAATTATAAAGTTAAATATAGGGAAATATCAGCAGGAAAGGCAAAAAGTGATCGCATATCAATTCTATGATCCATGCTACAAAATAAACCCTGCAATGAGTTGCTATTTTACAGGAGGCTGGGAAGTCTTTCAGTAGCAAAAGCTGTTGAAGCCTCATCCATCACCTTGGGACCCACCTCAGCAGTCACCTACAGCTCTGTGGATGGTTCCTGTACATGCAACAGTTTTTCACAGCAAGCAGTTGTGTCATTCAATCCAAGGAATTTTTCTGGCTACAGGACTGTGATCAACTCTGCGAGGCAGACAGACTTGAAGAGCCGAGGGGTTAACACCCCAAGAGCAGCCCTTAACCAATGAGGTATAGGAGTTGGTGGATAAATGCCTCACCTTCCTACCCTTCAGTGAGGCAATTCCGGCATGCATCCCACATGGACTTTAAAAGGTTCTGGGTGGGGATGAACCTGTCACTCACCAAGGTAACTTGCTCGCTAACTACCATTCAGTGGCTTCTCACCACACTCACCACACCATGCAGGACTTCCAGGGCTATCTGTCCAACAAACTACTTGTACGTGTAGCAGAACAAATTTTTGAAAGATAGCTGTATTGAAATATCCCACCCCACATACTTTCCTTACAATGTGACACTGACACTCTCCCATCAGGAGGTAAAGTATATGTCCCTTGGAATCTACCAGGATCTGTGATTCTAGCAGAAGAGACACAGCTGACTGCTGAGGCTAGGTTTTAAGCAGTGGTACAGCTTTCATCTGGACTTTTTGAAAGGCTCATTCTTGGAACCCAGCCACCATGCTGTGAGGAACATAAGAAGCAACAACATCTAGAGGCCGAATGTACGAGCGCCATTCAATAGCCCCAGGTGAGTTCTCAGCCAGCAGCCACAATCAACAACAGACCTCGGAGTGAGTCTTCAAATGATTCTAGTCCCCAGCTAGAAGCTAAGTAGAACAGAGTGGTCTTCCCATTGAGCCATGCCTGAATTAACAGACTTGTGAGCAAGATCACTGTCATTGTTTTAACACACTAAGTTTCAGGCTGGTTTGTTACACAGCGATAGATAACTAGAACTTACAGAAACTCTTATCTCAGGGTGTGCATTGGAAAGAACCCCCAACGAAGACAGTGTCTGAGGTCATTAAACTGGTAAATGGCAGTAAAGTGCAGGACCTCAAACTGCCTACTCAAAGCCCATGCCAGGGCCTCTGAACTCTTCTACCTACTCATTCAGTCAAGTAACCATTTGGTCTCTTAAATAGAGAGGCCCAATGTCTCTAAAAGAAGAAGAAAAAGGCATTGTGTTCCTCACATTTCTTATTATGTAATAGATGTGAAATATTAATATAAATCAGTCCTGAATGATTGTGCCTCAATTCTTTTCAGTTCTTAACTCCACATTTGAAGTCCTACTCATTATTCTGGGTACTCTTGGCTGTTTCAAACTAGCAGAAAACTTAAAGGACATTACTGCAAAGGAGGAGAAAAATATAAATAGCTAATTATAGGCTTTAATGTTTTAGTTTTCATCAGAGTATTCTCAGCTGAGCAGTTAAAAACCAGGCACACTTTCAACAAATCACAGATTAAAAAATTAAAGAGTGAATAGTGATTCATCTAGATTTCTGTCCAATGTAGAGTTTGGAATTGATGTTACTAACAAAAGGGTATGGCTGTGGAAACACTGTATTTTCTTAAGGAATTTTCACTCAATATATTTTTCATTTTAAGAAGAGAACACCACTAAAAGTTAATCTGTAAAGATAAAATTCAGAATCTGATCTCAACTAAAATCATAATCCTCACTACTAAAATAAAATTAAAAGGCAATTGGAAAATTTTTATGCCCTAAAAATATAACCCAACACATTACATTCACTGCAGCACAATCAAATAAAGACCGGCTAAAGGAATTAGCACATGAAAATAACAAATCTCCACTTCCCTAAAGTTCTCTGTAGCTTTATGAACATAGTATTATGGTTACTTACCAGAGGTTACCTAATAAAAATATCAGTTTCAAAAGTACAAAACCTTAAATCTGTCATTGTGACTTTCTTTGTAAAATATGCAGCTGCAGCTATTTTAGTGGCTATATCCAAACTAAGTGGATTTCTCTTGATAAAATTTATTTGCTGAAATAAGATATCTGCTTTAACTCCGTCACTCAACCTTTAACATTTATTTACTTCACTCAGTAGATGATAGCCCAAGACACATCTCACTTCTCCTATTGACTCATCCATTCAGTACACATAAGGCCCACCTTAAAGGAAGTAGCTTCAAGTCCTTCCTCTTCAATCTCATTCCGCCTTCCCTCAACTCCTTGTGTAAAGGTTCCATGAAGTATTAGTAACGCTCTGGTTGCCGATTGATTGGTTCAATCTTGATTTCTTCCTGCATTGAGCTAGAGGAGGGACAGGGACACTTTTCAGAATAAAGTTAGTAACCCCACAAAGTAAACATTTGTAGTATCTGCAAGCCAGACATGCAACGATGTGGATGAATTTTATAGTCATCATGTTGAACAAAATAAGCCAGACACAAAAGAACACCTACTATATGAGTCTGTTTTCTTTGAATTTCAAAAATAGGCAAAATGAAGGATGCTGTTAGAAGCTAGCATGGTGGTAACCTTGGGGTGGAGGGAAGTAGTGACTAGAAGGAAATGTCTAGAATCGAGACAATGTTCCATTTCTCTATCTGGTTGTTGATTACCAAAGTGCACTCCCATTGAGAAAATGCCTCTTTACCATTTATATATATAAATATATTCACACACATATATATACATCCATATATGTATGCATATACGTATATATGGTATACTTTAATAAAAAACAAAATTAAATAAATAAATTGAAATCTAATAGCATTTGTGATATATAGAAAGTAACCTCAAAAACACAGCTGACCCTTCAACTATGTGGGTGTGAACTCAAATGCTGCACATACGTGGTCCTGCACAGTTCAAACCTGTGCTGTTCAAAGGCCAACTGTAGTTACAGTGAAAAACAACAGTGAGATTAAATGCTGGGTTCTTTGGCCTGCTGAAGGCAACCTTTTTGCTAAATACAGAAGCCTGCAAGTACAAGACAGGACATAAATAAACACTAGCATCAAACTGAGACTTCTTCCTTAAGGTAAATTAGATGGATTGATAGAACATAGTAAAGAGACTGTCTCACCATGTAACAGTTCTATTTCATGCCCTGTCTAGAGTCAACCTAAAGTCATATTTTTTTCTCCCCTGGGTTCAGTGCCATGTGACCCACACTTTTATGAAAAACAATACATAATGCAGATGCCCTCCCGTTGCCATGTGCCCGGCTCCTGTGATGAAGCCCCTGCAGCGTCAGTGCTGATCTGCCAGGCGCTCACACAGCCCTGTGGACTCAGTGATCAGCGCTCCAGCGCTCTCTAGAAGGCATCAGTCTTCCATGCCCGTTATTACTTGGAAATCTCGCTGAACTTCAATCTCAGCTCACTTCCTCCCTGTCCCTCCAACCTGAAAGCGCTATTATAACCTGCATATTCTAGGCATGCATGCAGAAAGATTAAACACATTTTTATAAAAGGTATTTTAAAATCTATACAGAAAAGCCTGGCTGAATAAGTCAATGATGTGGGGAGCTGTTAGGAAAAAATAAAATATTAATATTTTTCTTAAAACAGCATTCCTTAAAATATCTTTAATAGAAAGGGGATCAGGTATCTGTCTGGTTGGGTTTAAGCTTAGTATAGCTAGTGGCAAGGAGGGTTGGACAACTTCAGAAGTTCACTGGTCATTTCTACATATAAGTAAATCTGATGCAATATTTAAAAATGGGAAACATGAGCATGTCAAATTTAAATATGCAAAACTAAAAGGTACTGGCTATCACTGATAGACTTCCAAGTGTATAAAAACATGTTTTCTCTGTACTATCAAAGAAAAAAGTATTTATAGTTTAAATGGGTTTCCAACATTCTTCCTTCATCAATAAGCCTTTTTCCTCCCAACTAGAAGCTTTCAAACAATCATAATTCAATATTTTCTCATCAATTTATTCATTCCTATGCTCTTACAAATAAAACCTGAGTAACAGAAGAGGTTGTATTTACCTTGTACATTTGATCCATACCTTTATATCTATATATCTTTAGATATTTTGCCCATTTTGTTGCAGGTTTGCTATGATTTTAAAGGTTCTCTAAGTCTTGTTGTATTCAATGAAAACAGCATTTTTTCTGATTACGCAATTATTTTATGCTATTGGATAATGTCGAAAAAACACAAGTTAAAAATACAGGCAATACATATGAGAAAATAAAAATAGCCCACATTGGTGTTTTCAAAGGTAATTTACAAAGTGGGTGATTGATCCAACTGCCCTTCTGTGGGTAGGTCTCAGGACTCTTTGCCCTTTGGCCAGTAGGTTTATGCTCAATTCATTCTAATACTCACTGTCCAATATTCAGGAATCTGTCTGTTCAAGTTTGGAAGAGCGTGTTAACAATTTTGACCTTCTTTTCCAGGACGTTAAAAAGTGGGGGGAAATAATACAGATCTTCTAACTTCCACTCATGTTCTATATCCCAATCTTGCAACTATATCAAACATTCTACAAAATATCAAGGTCAGATACCTAGGGTACATGAGAAAACTAATTCTAAAAGATAGAAGAAGAGTGATTATATTGTTTTTATCACAATGGTTCCAATTTCTGGTTACTGAGTTGAATGTCCTATAATTTGGTATATTCAAATTTATATTTTATGTGACAATTTGGAATATAATGGTGGCGATGCTATTTCTTTTTTAAAGTCTTTCAAAAAACAGTACCGAGATACCTACAATTTTCTCAAGACAAGAAAAAGAAAACATATTATCTATCATATGCCACTAGTTTGGAATTTTAAACAAAGTAAATGAAATTATAATAACAATTCTGGCTCAATCCAAGTGAGAAAACCTCTAACAATCAGAATGCCAATGGTAGAATGGGCTTTGTTGTGAATTATTCAGTTCTCAGTCCTGAAACTCAAACCATGGCCTTGGAGTCATTTTCTACAGATGTAGTCTAGATTTTTCTGCTGATTGAAAGACATCACTGAAAGAAAACTCTTGCTCTCTCAAATCCAAGGTTCTGCCACACTCAACTAAAGTGCCCCAGCAAGATCCCAGGCCCTCTGACATGACTCACAATGCATCTATAGAGTGATGAAAATCAGGGCATCCAATAGTATGGATGGTAAGGATAGATACAGGGTCATTTACAATAGATTTCTATTTAGATCACTCGGTACCCAAACATTGCAATTTTTACTAGTTTGACCATCACACATTTGCCCCCAAGGAAGTTTGAATGAGTTACTTTCCAACCATTCCCTACTTATTCAACCAAAAGTAATACTCTAGCCCTGGCTGCTGCGACTCAGTAGACTGAGCGCCAGCCTGCGAACCAAAGGGTTGCCAGTTCCTTTTTGTTTTTTTAAAGATTTATTTATTCATTTTTAGAGAAGGAGAAAAATATCCATGTGTGGTTGTCTCTCACATGCCCCGTACTGGGGATTTGGCCCTCAACCCAAGAATGTGCCATGACTGGGAATCAAACCGGTGACCCTTTGGTTCACAGCCCACGCTCAATCCACTGAGCTATACCAGCCAGGGCTCACCAGTTCAATTCCTAGTCAGGTCACGTGCCTTGGTTGTGCAGGAGGTCCCTGGCGGGGGGTGTGTGAAAGGCAGCCACACATTGATGTTTCTCTCCCTCTCTTTCTCTCTCCCTTCTCCTCTCTAAAAATAAAATTAAAAAGTAAAAGGTGAAAGATTTATATGATCTTAAGAGAAACCGGAGTAGGGGAAGGGCCATCAAGGAACATGTATAAATGACACATGGACAAAGCCAAAGGGGGTAGATTCGAGGGTGGGAGGAGGGGGACTAGGAGGTAGTGGTGGGGGAAAAGGAGACAACTGTACTTGAACAACAATAAAAATTATTTTAAAATAATAAATAAATAAATAGATAGATAGATAGATAGATAGATAGATAGATAGATAATACTCTAGAGAAGCAGGATGCAAACTCTTTACTACCTCCTTAGAAAGCCAAAATAAGAATTCGGAATTATTCTTCTACAATGTAAACCCCCCCCAAAAAAGGGCAGGGTGGAATCATGAGATTTAGACACTGCCTCATCACATTTGCTCCTAATTCAAGCAAAGAATGGGCACAAAAACCCGGATTGTAGAACTCACCAGATCTATGCTCTTCAATTATAGTCTCCAGCCTTTGTGATCATACATAAAATATATTCATTAACTAATTGAACAGACACTTATTGAGCACCTATTATGTGTCAGGCATGCTTCTAGACCAGGGGTCAGCAAACTTTCTCTGCAAAGGGCCAAACAGTAAAGGGACAGTTTTTCAAGCCATTCGGTCCCTGTCACACCCACTCAACTCCCTTGTTATAATATGAAATCAGCCACAGATGTTCTTTTTCTCTCTTCCTCTGTCTCTAAAATCAATGAGCATATCCTCAGGTGAGGATTTTTTTTAAATCCCCTTTGTAATGGAGCTTATATATTCTACTAAAAGCAGTAAAAAAAATTTGCACGTACTCCAAATACATGTACATGTATTTATTTCTAAATCATGTGTATAATAGCGTATAAACACATTGTGTACACCATAGAATGTATGCAGTATTATAAACTATGATAAATGTCACAAATATTTTTAAATAAATTTTCTATTTTAATTCTTGATACTTCTATTATTTATTCACTTTTCACTAAACTTATCATTGCTCTCATACTTTAGTGAAATAGCTTTTTAAATCTTGGTTTAATCTTTTGTAACCCAATTTTAAGCCAGTTCTTTTACATATCTGGTTTTAATGGCTACCATAGTAGAAAACTGATCTCACAATGATACATAGCTCCAAATGGAAGAATTGTACTACTGGGTCTGCTTATCAAACCATAATCACCATTTTAAAATCTCATCTCCCAATTATGCAAAGAATGTCATTAAAGTTTTGGCATATATATTTATATCTCCCTCAGTGTAAATGAGTTATTACTGCCAACTAATTGGAATGTAAATACTGTAAGGTGAATCAGCATTTGTTGACTGACTGAATAAATGAATAAAAATTCATTTAAAGCATTTACAAGATTTTTAAAGATGCTTCCAAGTTAATGTAAAGTATGCTGATGAGAATATTTTATATGTAACATACTTGGTTTTAAGCAATAACTTACCATTACTAAAATTTGAAGCACATAAACATAATACTTCACAGTACACTGGGGGGAGGAAGGAATGAGGAGGTACCATGAAGCTCTGTATGCAGTGGAATGCCCGTATTTCCCCAAAGGAAACTCACATTAAGTGATGGACCATGTGACCATTCGGCAATGAAAACAGGTGAGGGCTTCGAGGTCACTCCTTTTGGTTAATATCAGCAAAGTTTTCTTTCTTTTCTTATGTTTAAAAGGTAAAGGGTTGAACAGACTCACTAAATCACCTGGTACAGCCTTTGGGGTACACTGTGGAGATGAGTACTCTTCCTAGCTATTTATTCTGTCTGTAGTTTGCACTTGGAAACTGTTGACTACTTACTTGTACAGGATTTCAACCCACCTTGTTAGATGTAACTGATAAAATTCCATCAATCTAGCACACCTTCTCTGTGCGCACAATCTTGAGAGTAAAATTTCCCATCACCATACACTTGCTATAACAATGCAGGAAAAAACTCAAATTATGTGAATCTTTCATTCACACCTAACTCCATCACAGGCATTTCGTTGGCTATTTCGGTTTCTAACTTCTGTGTCCGCTCCAGTCTGAAAGTTAAGAATTGGCAACCTATCTGACTTGTTTGGCAGAATCTTCAAAAACTTCAGAGGAACTTTAGCCAAGTTTTCTCTGTCCCTAATGAGAAGTTATTAATCAATAGTATGTTTGTAGTGATGCAAAGGCTGCTTAGAATTTTAATAAATGTCATCTAGAAAATTAACAAAAAGTAATTAAGAAGATTTATTACCTGATTGTCTATCACCTTCATGGTCAAGCCAAAGGAAACTGTGGCAAGGAATGAGGATTACTAAAACCTGAACATTTTATAAATATGCCCTCAAAACCCTCTGGAAATAGCCAGAAACATCAACAGTGTCTCTTCTCTGAATAGGTAACTCTCCAGAGCATTTTCCACAATGATAGGATAAGTGCTTAATTGTTTCTCTCCAACCCTTGCCTCCACTTTGGAAATAACTTTAAAGCAGGAAATTTTGTCTTTTTTCCCCTTGTTTGTGTCCTCTAACACATAGCAGTATTGAATTAACATTTGCTGAAATTAAATAAAATGTGTGGAAGTCCCAAAGGCTGTTTTACATTTCCGTGGCCCAAAATTGAAGAAAGCCTTAGAATAGCTCGTTTTATCTTGTGTTCCTGAAAAATAGGCGGGAAATAGTTCCTTCTGTATGTAACACTTCTGATTCAGGAAAATTCTTATTTGAATGTTTTATTATTAAGCCCTGCAGCACTGAGCATTCTTCTTGAAATGTATTTTAAATATATGAAGTTGAAAAACGGGAAATTAATTTGGCCCACCTATGTATAAAGAGAGTTAAAACTGTCACTATTTGATGATGATACCGACCTCAAAAAAAAAAAAAAAAAAAATCTGCCCTGGCTGGTGTAGCTCAGTGGATTGAGCACAGGTCTGTGAACCAAGGGATCGCGGTTCGATTCCCAGTCAGGGCGCATGCCTGGGTTGCAGGCCAGTTCCCAGCAGGGGACACATGAGAGGCAACCATACATTGATGTTTCTCTCCCTCTCTCCCTCTCTCCTTCCCTTCCCCTCTAAAGATAAATAAATAAAATGTTTAAAAAATATATTTAAAAAAATCTAACCAATTTGCAGACAAACTCAAAATGACTAAGAGTTCAGCAAGGCAACTGAATATAATATCAATAGAATTTTTCTATATCAATAACAACCAACTACAAAATAGAATCAAATATGTGATGCCATTAACAAGAGCATCAAATTCTATAAAATTTCTACGAATTAACTTCACCAAAGATACAGACAACTGCTATAGAGAAAACTTTCTAAATTCAGTCAAAAAACATAAGAGAAAATCTGAGTAAATGAAGAGCATTTATGATCTTGAAGGCATGATTTAATATTATAAAAATGTCAATTTTCCTCCGATTATCTATTTTTAAACCAATTCCAATCAAAATTCCAATCTGATTTACTTTGAGAAACCACTTTTAAAATGTGGGTAGAAATCTAAAAGTCTATAAATACCTAAGTCAACTTTGAAAATGATGACAAAAGAACAAGACACTGCTCTCCTAGATATTAGGATGTACTAAAGGTACATCATAAGGGCAAAATGGTCTTGGTGCCCAAGTGATCAAAATGGAGAGTGGATCAGGAGATAGAGTCCTAGCAGACCCATGTCCCTAAGAGATAACAATAAAGATGGCATCATACACAAATCAAAGAACTAAAGATGAATGAGCCAGCACACAGAATTAGAAAACCCTCTTTGAAGACAATTAAAATGAATTTTGATATAACACCTTACAAAAGTTGGTCTCTAAGAGAGGCAAAGATCTAAACATGAAAAGTAAATATAAAGTAATAAAAGATCATCTTTGGGGTGAGCAAGGAATAAACAAAATTCAGAGAAGAATCTAGAAGGTAAAATATTTGTGAATGTTATCATATCAAAACAAAGGATTCTTTTTAATGATAAACTTAACACATAGATGACAAAACAGGAGAAGTAATCTGTAATGTCTAAAATAGACAGGGACCAGTATCTGTAATATAAAAGAATACCTACCAAACAAGGACCCAAAAGAAAAATGGGCAAAGGAAATGAATAGGCAATTAACTCGAGAAGAAAGCAATTAACCCAAGCATATTAAGAGATGCTCAAGCTCCCTAGTAATTACAAAAATGTGCACTTTATTTACATCGGATTAGCAACAATTAGAAAACTGGTATGCCTGTTAATATTGCTGTATAATGAACTACCACAAAACTTAGTTGCTTAGAACAGCAACCATCATTTTTATTATTTCTCATGGTCTCTGTTAAATAGGGATTCAGGAAGGACTGAGTGGGAAAGTTCTGTCCCAGAGTCAGAAAGTGTCTGGAGCTAGAGAAACCAGGGAATGGCCACACATATCTCTCCCCTATGTAGCCTTTTCCTTGTGGTCTATCAGATGGGCTGGTTTGAGATTCCTCACTGCATGGTGGCATCAGGAAAAGTCAGATCTCATACAGCGTAGCTCAGAGCTCCAGGGCAAGTATTTCCAGCAAGTAAGGAGGACGCTAAATCACCTTTTACAACTTAGCCTCCAAACAGTGTTACTTCTGTCATATTCTTTTGGCCAAAATACTCACCAAAGCCTGCCCACATTGAAGGGGAGGAGAATTGGACTTAACTGCTTGATGGTGTGTGGCAAGTGTCTAGAGAAGTATGTGGGATGAAAGGTATTGTCACAACCATCTCTGGACAATGCAATATGACACGGCTGGATAATTCTAAGTGTTGGGATACATGTGGTAATAGGGAGCACAGACAGGCATGGGTATTCCATAAAGCAATCTGGCAGCACTGAAACAAATTAAGTATATATACTATTTGACTCAGAATTCTCACTCCTGGCTACATATATCCCTGAGAAATTTTCTTCCTGTAAGAAGCCCATGTATAAGGATATTCATCATAACATTGTTGAAGTAGCAAGGACTTAGAGGTAATCTATGTCTCATCCCCAGGGTAATGAGTAAGAGAAATGACATGAATGCTTATAGTGGATTACTGTTCAGCGGTTTGAAGTAATAGAGAGCTACACACTGTAACATGAATAAAATATAAAAATTATGGTGCTGAAAATTAAGCAGAATGAGATTCACAGCACAACACTAGCAATATTTTTGTTTATGAAAACCGATGCACACCCAGTGATAGTTTTCTCAAGAGCACATAGAAATGAAGGGTAGACCTCAACTGATTAAATGTTACCCTATGTGCAGGTGAAACGACTGGGAGTGGAGACTGGAGGGAAAAAGAAAGAAAATAAAGAGATTGAGAGATAAAGAAATCAAGTCAGGGACATGAGCCTTAACCTGAGGAGTCTGATTAACTCTATCCTTTAAATCTGATTTGAAAATAATCTCCAACAGCATATCAAAAGACTGGTTGTACTGAATAGGGCTTCAGTAAAAAATCATCTAGAATTGAGAGCAACACTGGCCTAGTTACAGATGGTTTTGTAACTCAGCTTATTATTCTTTCAAAAGCTAATTTGAAACATGGTCAATGACAGGGATCAATGAGAAAGAGTTTTTCAGGAAGAATTTTCTCGGAAGTCTTTATTCAACATATCACATAAATGTTATTTTAATTAAGACTAAAACATAACTATTTGAAAAAACATAATGTAAGAACATGAAGGTTCCTGATAATACGGTGCTTAGGGAAAAAATGAACAAGATTTTTAAGTAAGTTTTAAAGTAAATTAAAATAGACATATGCAAAACAGCAATACACATTTTGCAGTAAAAAGAAACATTAAAATGGCTGCCTATGGAATCATAAGAGAGGAGTAAGGCGGAAATAATTCATTAACTAAGATATCACATCTACATTTAGACTTTAAATTAGGCAAATAAATATTTTACCAAAATAATTACATTTCTAAGAGAAAAATTAGATAATTTCAATATTCAATTATTCTTACACTCATTAAATTTTAAAACTTGCTATAAAGTTCAGGGATTGAATCTGATTTAATACCTCAGCGATATATATTCCTTACAGCAAATATTGCAATAAAGTGAGCGAGTCACATCCAAAATAACAATAATAAAACAACCAGACGTCCGATGGCAGAATGCTGGGCAATACTCAAAAGACTTTATTTTATTTCTTTGATGTAACTTTGACATCTGAGTTCAGTACTCATTCACAAGTATGTGCCTCTCTTTCCTTAACATTTTCATTTAATAACGTAGTCACAGCTGTAAAACTTCAGATACTATCACAAGAGACAGGCAGAGCTGAAGCTGAACAAAAATGCTGTGAGAATATCAGCTCTTTGGGGTAAAAGAAATATTAAAATGTCAACCATGGCCCTAGGTTCCCCTATACAGATTTAACAAAAGGCTAACGTTAATTTCCAAACCCCAGAAGACACCTTAATGAGACTGAAAAAAAAAACCTGCCTTGAATCCCTTATTCTCTCCCATTCAAAGCCTGACAAAAATCAAGCAAGGTGCATTTAACCACGTTCTCAAGGTCACAGACAGTAACATCTGTTCACTGTTGTTTCAATTTTTTTTGCTTTCTAGGACTCTGAAGGGGAGGAGGAGAAAAAAAACACATTGATCTGAGTTAGCCATATCAATAAAATTATTTTTAAAATGCCACTGCAGCCCAATGCTTCTAAGTGCCGGTATTCAGACGTTTGTGACGGCCCCAACTGAACACAAGCACAAAGCAGTCCAGGGGAGATCCAACTTCTATGAGCAATTAAAATGGCACATTTTGTGAGTGACCTTCTACTTTGTGTTGTCCCCTTTAAAAAGATATTAGTATCTAAAGTTTCTCCAAAACAGCAAAATAATTGGAGTTGTTATAATGCATACAACAGAAATGCATGCTTGAAATCTTCCCAAACAAAAAACCCAGTTATCTCAAATCTTTTAGTCAAGTAAGAATAACCTTACCTTTATTCTTTAACCTTTACTAGAATTTCTCACAATGTAATGTATAAAAAATGCATCAAGAGGTAGATAAAGTGTTATTTCCACAATGGAATAGTACTCAGCCATAAAAAAAGAAAAGAGAAAAATTTACCCTCTTGTTACCCTTTGTATGGATGGACCTGGACAGCATTTTAAGTGAAATAACCCAGTCGGAAAAAGATAAATACCATATGATTTCACTTATATGTGGAATCTAATGGACAAAATAAATGAACAAACAAAACAAAAACAGACTCATAGATACAGAGAACAGACTGACGGGTTGCCAGAGTAGACAGGGGACAATAGCTGGGTAAAAAAGGTAAAGGGATTAAGCAAAAAAAAAAAAAAAAAAAAAAAAAAAAAAAAAAAAAAAAAAAAAAAAAAAAAAAAACACTCATAGACACAGACAACAGTATGGTGATTACCGGAGGGAAAGTGGGGTGACAAGTAGAAGCGGGTACAGGGGGAATAAATGGTGATGGAAGGAGACTTGACTTGGGGTGGTGAACACACAGTACAGCATACAGATGACGTATCATAAAATTGTACACCTGAAACCCATATAATCTTATTAACCAATGTCACCTCCATTAAATTTAATAAAAAAGAAAAGAAGAGGTAGGTAAATTGAAATTTCACATGTATTTTTCACCTAGTTGGTAGTTGTAATTAAAGGGGAAATTCCAGTGATAATATGAAGTAGTAAATATGTAGTATTAACTTTGTTAAGTATTTAACTACAGGGCAGACACTTTTAAAAAATATTTTATTTACTTATTTTACACAGAGGGGAAAGGAGAAGAAAGACAGGGAGAGAAACATCAATGTGTGGTTGCCTCTCACACACCCCCACCGAGACCTGGCCCACAACCCAGGGATGTGCCTTGACAGGGAATCGAACCAGCGACCTTTTAGTTCTCAGGTAGACACTCAATCCACTGAGCCACACCAGCCAGGGCCAGACTCTGTTTTAAGTAGTTTAATGTAGTAACTCTTTTAACCCTTACAACCACCCTATATATGGAGCCAATGTGATTCCCTTTTTACAAAATCTTAGGAACCCAGAGATGAAGTAACGTGCTCAAGGTCAAAGAGCTAGTGACCTGGAGAACGGATTGAAACCTAGCGGAAACTGTACTGTTAATCACAATTCAATACTATGCCATAAAAGAATATTAGCAGAAGAGAGATGGAAGCAATTGGCTAAAGTAAATTATTTTTTACAATAAGGTTCTATTGGTCGATAGCATTCTCAATTTTTCTTTGTCTCCCATAACCACTGTCTGAGTCATGCACCACTCTTCCAAGAGAGTTATTTAAAACTCCCAGGCTTTAGTTTTCTTATCTATAAAGGTATCACAGATCCACAATCCCTAGTCCACAATTTCAAAATCCAAAATGCTCTAGAAAGCAAAAGTATTTCTTTATTTCACCAATCCATTTGATCTGACCTAACTCATTTGGCAGTTTCGTCCCCTTGGCTCCCTTGTCCTCCTGTCCAATCTTGTTTTGTGATACTTTCTATGGAGCCTCCTGCTCCTCTCCTCGGGGCTCCAAGAGCATTTCAGGTTAGGTTTTGGATCTGTGGGTGTGTGCTTTAATGAACAGTCTTCTCCATCTATCTAGCCTCCTCCTCTCCTCATTGTTTTAGTTGGAAGTCATTCACAATGCTCTCTTCAGAGAGAAAAATAAATAACATGACGTTCAAACTCTGACTTTAAGTTATCCAAAGTACAAAATGTATTAAGATGTCATAAGGCAACACAGGGTCTCAATAACCCTAGTGAAAGATCCTTGGATGCAGGAGAATATACGGAAACCATCACCTCTGCCTCTGAGACCGGCACTGATTACTTTCCACATTTAGTAAGATAAGAAGCCAGGGCCTGAAATTTTTGCAGGCACATTTCTACAACTTTCACAAGAGTGTTGGGCAGTGATGGAAAGAATGACTAGAATAGCCAGAATTTATTACAGAAGAAGAATTCCATACCAAATATTCAAGTAAGTCAGGTTAGTTAGCAGTCTTTTTATTATGAAACATTGTTTTCATTTTTTCCTAGGAAAAATTACTCATCATCGATTTTAATAACAAAAAGAAAGTGTAAAAACATCATAGGTTGTTATAGGTCTATTGGTGGGTTATATGGCATTTACAATGTGTTTTCCCAGTATGGAATTTCCTCAAAACACTAAAAATGGATCTGCCTTTTGGCCCAGCAATTCCACTGCTAGGATTATATCCTAAGAACCCTGAAACACCAATCCAAAAGAACCTATGCACCCCAATGTTCATAGCAGCACAATTTACAATAGCCAAGTGCTAGAAGCAACCTAAGTGCCTATCAGTAAAATGAGTGGATCAAAAAACTATGGTGCATTTACACAATGGAATTCTATGCAGCAGAAAGAAAGAAGGAGCTCCTACCCTTCGCTTCAGCATGGATGGGACTGGAAAGCATTATGCGAAGCGAAATAAGCCAGGCAGTGAAAGACAAATACCATATGATCTCACCTTTAACAGCAACCTAATCAACAAAACGAGCAAGCAACCAAAATATAACTAAAGACATTGAAATTGAGAACAGGCTGACAGTGACTAGAGAGGAGAGGGAAGGGGATAATGGGGAAAAGGGTGAAGGGTTTGCAGGAACAATTATACAGGACACATGGACAATAACAAGGGGGGTGGAAACGGGAAGGAGGTGGAGAGGGCTGAGGTGGTGGGGAGGGGTGAGGGAATAAGGCAGAAAACTGTACTTGAACAACAATAAAATATATTAAAAAGTAAAAGAAAAATAAATAAAATAAATAAAATGTGTTTTTCTCCGAAATGCAATGATTTTTGAATGGTAATTTGCTTTACAACCCTAAGTTTTGTCCATTAACACACAGTGGTTTCAGTTTGTAGTTCTCAGAATGATCAGCACAAAGAGAATAAACTACCACACTCTGAGATTATAAATGTATTGTGGTGCTCAATGCCTTTTTCATTTTAAAAAGAAAGACACGCCAATGGGCTTTCTTTTTCAGTAGGACATTGGCTCATAAGTAATGCCTGTTCATAAGCAAATGCCATTCTAACACTAAAAGCATAAGCTGTGAAGTTTAAAAGGTCCTTTGGAGGGGTTGAATGCTGACTTTTTCTGAAAGGTACAAAACGACACAGGTAGTCAGGTTTACCTTAGGGAACAGTCATCAAAGTTGGCATCATATAAGATGACAAATCCATAAGACATGGTGGTGCATGAAGTCAATCTTTTGAATAATGTTTCGCTAAATTGCAACATGCAATCCAAGGGCTCGTTACATTTTGAAATTTGGCTTGCTCGACTACGAAAAACAAATGGAATTAAACCACACAAAACTTTCCCTCCTTTGTTAGGATAGAAATTACTCCGATGCTACACTTTCCTGAGCAATATAGCCAGTGTCTAACCAATACCGTAGTTCTATTCATTAATAGGCTTACCTGTCTTGAATAAATAACCTCATCACATATTTTACTTTCCTCCTGCCTTCTACTCATCACTTCTCCCACAGTGGGGAAGGGACCCTTGGCAACACAACGCCATTGCAAACGCTTTGTTTGTATGTTTGTGCACACGGTGTGTTTATTATTGATGCCATAGTTCTCCCACCACCATTTTCTCAATTCTCCCTTTTCTGGTCACACTTCAATGTGTCATATGGGTGACACAAAGCTGAAGTGGCTTAGTTTATAGACCATGAAATTTTAATGACAGTTCAGTTAATTTTGCATGAAGAACAAGGAGCCAAAGCTGCAAAAGTCATTCATAGAAAACACCTTTGCAAGGGGAAGGTTACTGTCTAGTTGAACTAGGCCCAGCTCTTTGCCTGAGATCATTTCAAATTGCATTATTCACAGCATACCTCCTACTTGTGACAGTGTTTTCCTTTCCAAAACCTTTAGAGTTTAAAAATGACAGCTTCTGCATGATGGATTCATTTTTTCAGTCATTGAATATATAATACCCCTTCTGTAAAATGAAGTCTGGTTCTAACTAGATAATTAAAGCAAGTGGAAAAATCTAGGGATTTTTCTTTTCACAATTATCCAATTTTATTTTCCAAACATACATAGACTCATGACTTTCTCAAAGGCTCAGTGTGAGTGAGTCTGAGAGAACCAGTTAGTAATTCTAGCATAGCGGCTATTAAGATACAATCAAATTATAGGGATTCAGCCATTTATTTATTTGTTCACAAAAATTCTGGACATAAAATAGCAAGAAGGTAATTCATGCCCTCAGGACGGAAGCCACCTAGTCAGGATAAACATTCTCATCAATCACATAAATAAAAAAACATTTTATTAGGTATTTATTGCTGGCAGAACAAATGACCTTAAAAGCCTAGTTACTTAAAAGATATTTATTATCTCACAGTTTCTGTGGCTAAGTAATTCAAGAATGGCTTAGCTAGATGGTTTGGACTCAGGGTCTCTCCTGAGGATGAGGTCAAACTATTAGCCAGGGTTACACTCATTTGTTAGGTTGACTGGAGATTCCAGTTCACCTGAGACAATCCTGGTTATGTCTCTTCTCCTGACATAATTATGAGCATTGCCTTTCATTTTCAAAAGTGTCCTGCATTGTACAATACATTCATCACTGAACTATGCAGGAAGCTATATCCAGAACAGAGTACTCTTCATATGAAAAATGTCCACTATTTCACTCTGGCCAGGTGGCTCAGTTGTTTGGGGTGTCATCCCGTGCACCAGAAGGTTGCCGGTTTGGGGCGTGTATGAGAGGCAACCGATTTATGTCTGTCTGTCTGTCTATCTGTCTTTCTCTCTCCATCTCTCTCTCCCTCTCCCTCTTCTAAGTGTTCTGGGTTATTTTCTCATTTGACACATAGACTACCCACACTTCCATATAATATCAGTAGGCCAGGATTTCCTGTGTAACCATTCAATGGCCCTCAACTATAACCTCGTATGGGCCACCACTTTCTCCACCTCCAGGTTACAACGTCCTTATCAATGCTGCCTGATTCAACATGCCTTGGCCCTCCCATTTCCCCACCCCTTACTCACCATACTGGCCACAGGCACACTACGTGCGCTACTCCCGGGCATCAACAACTGGAATCCGTACCACACTTTGGAGGCCTTACTTCAGCACACCAAGCATGGACCAAAGCCAAATGCTAAGTGAAGAACTGAATCCAGTCAGTGTTTCAAAATTATTGTCCGGGGAAGGGTTTTCAAGAACATGTATAAAGGACACATGGACAAAACCAAGGGAGGGTAGGATCAAGGGTGGGAGGTGGGCATGGCTGGGATGGGTGGAGAAGTGGGGGCAAAATGGAGACAAATGTACTTGAACAACAATAAAAACAGTGAAAACCATTATTGTCATATATTAGGAAAAGTTATTTGTCTTTTGGTTGCTTGAGAAACCCTGAAACGTCTAGTAAATGAGATGTTTAAAACACAACAAAGACTATGTTATTAATGCACAGTAAAGATCCAACGTATATATGTTGTCACATGGGCTTCTGAGAATTTTAATAACATTTATCCTTTAACGCTCTTCATATGGTTTCTTTGAAAGTGTTTGGAAATGAAACTACTGCAGAGTTGAATTTATCAACCTTGCTTATAGAAAGGAGCTCTTCTTCCCAGTCTAGTTCTGTGAGCAACCGGAGAAGAAACGGCAGTGACAAGAAACACTAGGTAATTTGTAGAAACCGAGAGTGACAATGGTGAAGGTCAAAATGCGGCCCTTCCTAAATAAGGGAGACGTGGAGATAAGGGGAAAGAAAGGGTATGTTTGGGTAAGGGGTTTATTTAAAGTCAAAGCCAAGACTCTTAACTAAAACTTAAAGTTGATTTCCGAAGGTCTCTTTGGTTCTCAATATGACCAATAATCCTTTATTTAAAAATCTAAGGCTGATTAATTCATTAGAACAGATGCTATTGTAGCCAATGCCACAGGATTATTCCCTGAAACAAGGATAAACTTTGTTCTGTTTCAAAATTGCACTCTGCGTTGAGTAATCCATCTTGAAATTACATGTCTTTGATCATAAAAACTGGATAGGACTGTTTGAATAATCTAAATATAAAACACTGCTGTTAGGCTGGAAAAATGCTCAAAACTATAGACTTCTACATATAGTGTTACTTATAAAAGTGAAAAACCTATTAAAAACCGGTCCATCCACACATAATGTGGTCATTTTATGTGAGAAACACAAATGCAGGAGCATAACCCAACAGAAAAATGATTATATCATGTGAAGTAATAGTAACAAAAATTCAGAACATACTATGACTACAATTATTTTAAAGTATTTATATATTCCGATAAAAACTGAATGGGAATATACAAATATTAAAATATAAGTTACAGTGGTCAGGAGGGGATATTTGGTGGCAATTATCTTCTATTTTCCAAAATTTTGATAATACCATTACTTTGTATGAAAATAAGTCAGGCATGCCAAACTGATAGGGGTTTAGGGGTAGAATCTTTATATCTCATAGACAGGGGAAGAAATAGTGTCATTCTGTTTTCTTCCAAAGTTTATTTTAATTGAAAAGGGAGAGTGATCCTATAATAGTCAAAGATCAAATTAATGTGAGCTCAGCATTTGTGGAAAATACTAAAACGAGAGGCCAACAATGAACCAGCCTAACGCGGAGATTGATAACATACAGTGGACCGTCATCTTGGTGCTCACATGGAAGGTGCCTCAGAGGAGCAACTGTAGATGAATGTGGCAGACGAGTTCTGTCTCCATTACCAGAATGGTTGAGGTGTTGGTGATGGTTAATAATCAGAGACCCAGATTTTAACAGATTCAGAGTAGCTAGGGAATACTGAAGGCTCAGCAGTAGGAAACTCTTGGAATCAATAGATGCAAGAATGACAGCCCTAAAAATAAAGATTTCATGTTTTGTCTTTGTGGAAAGACAAAAAACAATGGGAAAATGAACACAAAATGACAATTTTTATAGTCTATATATGT
Organism: Anoura caudifer; assembly: GCA_004027475.1. Classification (NCBI taxonomy): domain Eukaryota; kingdom Metazoa; phylum Chordata; class Mammalia; order Chiroptera; family Phyllostomidae; genus Anoura; species Anoura caudifer. The sequence continues at coordinate 10,592 of PVKU01008892.1, read as the reverse complement.
AACATAATAGAATGCACATGTCTGTAGTTGTGGTAAATCAATAGAACTAACGTGCCATTCTCCACACTTACACTTTTTTGAAAAACATTTAAAATCCAAGATTAGCACCTACAAACCTTATGCCTTATAATAGCACTGATAATTACATTTTGTAGAACAATTTATAGTGTTCAAAACATATTCACTTATTTTATACCACATAGTCATTTCACAAACCCTTTAAGGAGATAAGGCAAGCGCTGTCATTCACATTTTACATATGAAAGAAAAACAATTTCACGAACCAGCTGCCACTGAGCTAAAAGGTAACAGAGTCCAATCTTAAATTCAAGGAATCTGACTGAAGGCCAACCCGTATGTCTTGCCGCCTCCCACAAATAACATTAGTGTGATTACAGAAGAAAGGGTGTTTCAAGCAAAATTCATATTGAAGATACATCTCTGACTCTCCTCTCAGGGCTCTCCCTACCCAGAATTCCTAACGCTCTCAGTGCGCTCCCGTGTCTCTAAGGAAAGAAAACTCATTCACACAAAAAGGTGTTAGAAAGATGCCCCCAAAGTTTGCCTTTGCACTAGGAGACAGCATTCTTCAAAACAATGGCATGGACTAATGGTGATATTTCTAGAACTACTTAAATCAAGAAAGAAAATATTTCGTGGGCCTTCAAATGATACAACTGCAGGATTGTGTATTCTGCCTATGAAGCTAATCCCGCGCAGCATTCTCAGCAGTTTGGGATGTGAGCTCTGGCAAAGTGGAAAGAGGAAAATAAGGTTTAAGTCTACCACGTACAAGCTGTGTGATGAAGAAGAAACAAAACCAAATGACTCCAAGCTTCCATTTCCTCATTTGAAGAATAGACGTTTTTATTTACAATGTTGAAGTGAAGATAAAACAAGATAAAACTTCATTTCAGGAAAGGGGTGGTCATTATTCTTAATATTTTCAGCTAGTTGCTTTTAGAGGCTTTTATCTTCTAAAATCAAGTTACTTCCTCCACCAATGTCCTTAATTCTATAAGGAGCCTCATAAATTTTACAATATATTGTTAGAATTACCAAAAAAAAAAAAAATGCAACTCATCTGATATAATGAATGTGTTATAAAATCCATTTTTATAACTTTGAGAATTATCTGGGAAGGTTGGGAATTCTGACTTCAAAGTATTCAACACATGTTTTTCTTTTGCATTTTCTGATGACAAAGAAGGCACCTACCATATTTAGAATAACATACCTCAATATCAACAGCAGTTGATATACACAGATACATGTAGATATTATCATATGTATAATACATACATCCAACTTCTAAAGCATAAACCCATCAAGTTCATTAACTCCCTCCCATTTCCCCCAGTGATTAGCATGTTGCAACGGTCCTGAAGGCACATATGTGGCAATTTGTCTTACACCGTTAGTGGTCTCCAGCCTTGATGCTATGCATTCATGCCTGCGAGCTGTAGATTTGAGGAACCTCAGGAGGCTTGTGCTATCCTACAATTTCTTCCTTCTCTTGGCCAGCGTAAGTCTTGTGGCTTGGGTTAGACAAACATTAATTGTCCAGCTGCCATCTACACAAAACTACAAAAGTTCCTTGAGGATTGTTTTTGCCATACCTTGTCCTCCACCCACATGACCTTCTCAGCTCTTAACTAACAGTAATATCTTGTGAAGATGGGACACAGAGAGGTACCTTTGAAACTTGGGAGACTAGTGACTTCGGTTTAGAATATAGGACCCTTCCAAGTGTGGGCACATTTGGATATTTTAGTGAGAAGGCAGCAAAAGAGAAGATGTCATTAGAGCTTGTAATATACACCATTGCTTTCCTACTCAGCATCTATTCCCTATTCCTCCTTCCAAACAGCACCCAAATTTGGTCCCTACCCCATATAGAGTGCACGTGCCCCAGGATGAGCCTACTCCACTCCTAGAACCTTAGATAGGCCTAACTGGACAAAAGGTCATCAAGTCTTCCTCCTTGCAAGTGACTGGTGCAGAAATGGGCACATGACTCATTGACAGCCAGTGAGATTTCCAAAGGGTGAGGGAGCACCAAGTCAGTTAGTCATCTTTCTGAAAGAGCTTTCAGAGGAATCCTTCCTTCTTTTCTTTTTGTATGCTGTCACACACAAATGTGATATCCAGCCACAGAAGGAAGCCAACACTGAGCAGGAGACGGAGCAAAGAGAATCACAGGGAAGTGGAGTCAACACCACTAGGTGAAGCATCACGGCGGCCCATCTTACTGTGGCGTTTCTCCACGTGCGAGGCAGTACGTTTCTTCACTGTGTACATGTGGTGGGGTTGGATTTTTTGTGACTTGATGCCCCTGCTGCCCAAATGACGTGGAACCAAAGACAAAATGTTATGTGTGTCCTACAGCCACCGTGCTCTGAGCAATTTTTTGAATCACAGGCATCTATACCATCTGTCACTTGTTATAAGTAAAATCTAAACAGAGAAAAGACACGTGACTGCCCCAAGAACTGCTGTGCAACTAACTAAATCTAGGGTAAAATATCCCTGTCTCTCCTATCCTAACACTTTCCTTCCCTTGGATTGCATTTTTTTCACCATTAAGATCCAGCTATAAACTGGAGAAATGTTCTACAAAATTGTCACCTTCATTTTTCAATGATTTGAATACGTAATTATTCACCCATCTAAGAAAAACAATCCATTTTAGAAAATTAATTATTGAGTGTATAAGTGCTTTCATTTTTAGAATCCATAATGTGAATTGGCTGGATCATAATTAATGCTTTCTAGCACGATTCTTATAAAGGTGTCTCTCCAATCAGATCTGACAGCTTACTTGCCCAGCTCGGCTCTTATGCCTTCAAGATCTTAATAAAACAGAAATGAACTTGAAAGTTGCTCTACAAAGGAATGTAAAATTAAATACAGTGTTCCTACCCAAGATCTAATATTTTTATTTACCTAACTAATACTGCTAATGTCTTAACAGGAAAAATAGAATTATTTTAAGTTGTTTTTGCCCACAAAGCTGTACATCAATCTCTTCCTAAAGCAACAGTTTGATCTTGAATGGGGGCAACCTTAACAGAGTTGCATTTTGCAATCTCTGCCCCAATGTCTTTTTACTTTATATATGTACAGTTTTTAATTGTAAAAGAACACTTATATTGATTGTATTTAATAATATTTTAAAGCCAAAATATATAGAATAATAAATATACAGGAGCTGTGCCTTGGCCTGCATCCAATGCACTTTAATAATTAAGCTGTTGAAACTGATTATAAGACAGGATTTGTGAGTATGTGATAGTCTCCAGTCAGTAGAAGCTATCTGGGGAAAGACAAGCAATGTCTCTCTATATACAATTCATAAATTTTAGTATTTTTTAAGTTAATATGAATGTTTTCTATTAAAATATTGCAAATCACTCCAATACCTCTAGATAGAGGCCTACATTTGGAGCCTTCTGGAGGTAATTCCCTCTGATAATATAGGTTCCACACTTGTAGTAAACTCTTTTACTGACATTGCCCATGTGAGTTTATGTTAAGGTTCTGGTGACCTAATCTGCCACCTGGCCCGACAAGGATTTCTCTCATCTGTTGCTGCAGGTTGCATTTGTCTGGTTGCTTGTTGCAGGTAGCAACATTATTTTCCATTAGTTTCAAAGACAGATTCTACTGTTCCCTAAGGCCAACAGAAAAGCGCAAACTCGTAAGTACAACCCCCAGCAGGTGCACTACAGCTTTAAAATGCAAGGACTCAACAACAAATCAAATATGCATATGGCCAGGTGGCAATGTCATCTTTAGGCTTACGTCAAGGCCGAATTGGTCGGAAGCAACATTTAATAGTAAAAGGAATAGAGAATCATTAAGCCTTCCATTAAGATTGCTCATGTTTGCTTTTAACTTTCACTCACTGTCCGTTATCATTTTGCAGACGTGCTCAGGTAGACACACTGACAACCATGTAGGTGAACTCATGCGTGAGACCGACTGATGCAAATGCAAAAGAAAACTTGGGATTTAATGTATTTGCTTTCCAACCCTGATAGCCTTAAATAAGCATCCACAGACAAGGGCCACACTCCACATGATTTCAAAGTTTAAACAGAACATTCAAGGTAGAAAATATCCGTTACTTAAAATTTCCCATTTTAGCATGTGGATAAAGGTTTATAGTCCAGAGACATAAAATATTAATTGCTATGGTGCAGGTTGTTTCTGTTTCCTAACTACCACCACTAAAATGATTTTAAAAAACACTGGAGTAAGGGAATCTAATTAATTTAAAACAAGAAGGATTGGGAATTGGGTGTAAAAGAGGATCTGCTGATGTAGAAGGATTTTAAACACCAAAGACATTTCAGAGAACTTTAAAGTGAAAGTATAAAATTGCCCATCCTCTAAGACTTGGGTCAACCACTGATATAAGAAAGAGTAAATGAAACAGGACTCAAGAAGGATCCTGAGACATTGCTTGTCAAAACAAATGAACAAACAAAAAGCAAATAACTTCACACTCCCATGAACCCTCCAGAAAATGCTACTTAGTATCAAATAGAACACTATACACGCTATGAAATAAGATTATGGGAATTTGCAGACAACATGGCACCTGTCTTTTAAAAGTGAGGGGCAGGGTGTCAAAAAGATTTAGATAATTTGCTAAACATATAACAGTTGCTTTCTATTAAAATCCGTAACTTGACACAATCCATTCACATTAATGCAGAAACCCTAAACCAAGTATTTTCAGAGTCATGAGACAAATCAAATTACGTTCTTTAGACAAATAAAGTTTAGAAGGAAGTGTCTGGTGAAAAATGCCAGGAATTGTGGAAAAAAAAAAAACAACCCTTATTTCTATTTAAAATACAACCACACACACACACACACACACACACACACAAAAAAAAAAAAAAAAAAAAAAAACATGCTTTAAAGACAAATGTTGGCCACCTGCTACCTTTACAATGACAGATGAATTCCCAAATACCTAACCGTCCAGGTGTTTCATTTTTAAAACAACACCTTGGTGCAAAAACCTATCAAAACATTGGATTCCATGCTATATGTCCATTCTCCTAAAACTGCAAAGTGAAGACCCTTTCCACCTGCCCAAAGTCCTACCTGAAATGAGACCATGGAGAAAGAAGCAAGGGAAGAATTATAAATCACTGTTCTGTCAAGTCCAAGTCAAAAGGCAAGCATGTAAATTGCTCTGAGGCTAAAAAAGATTCCTCCCCAAGGCATAAGTAAAAGGTCTGCTTACACCTTTATAAATAAAGTTCTGTCAAGCTGCAGGGAAGCTACAGTCACATCCATAGGGATAAGTGAGGGAGCCAGCCCCTCGAATGTCCCATGTAATCTGTTTCCACACAAAGGACATTTTCACCAGCTTCCTCCTAGGACAGAAAATGATCACTAATCATCCCAGATGGTGTGAATCTGAACTTATCAGTGACAGATAATAAATCAGGGCATTCTGATGTGTGCCAATGATTTCACACCGATGGGAAATTCAAACTGCTAAGTAGCACAATTAGTTACAGATAATTCCAAGACATTAATCATGCTTGGGATAAATCCTTGGAACAAACAGTGAAAATGGTCTTTATCATATATATTACCAAATGGCTGAAAGGGATTAATTTGTCACCGGCTTTTAGGCATGGAGGCACTTAAGATGAACAGCACTGTTTTTAATACCCAGAATTGATAGTCCATCAGTTATAAAATGAAATACCCTTCCCATAACCACTGTTTCAATTTCTCAAGTTTCACTCAAATAAGACATTTCATTTTATATTCAAGAGAACTGGAATATGAATTTCATTCATTTCCAATATTTCTTTAAAATGCAACTCTTTTTTTTTTTTTTTAAACAAGGAATACAACATCCACCTCAGAAATACTTGTGAAGCAAGTGAGTTTTGTTTGGGGATCTTGGAATCTTTTCCTAGTGCTTAGTGCAACGTGAACAAGTCCTGTGAAGCTTCCCAGAGTACTTCACCCTGATGCCCCATTCAGGCCTACTTTCTCTGGAATGGACCTCGAGTCATTTGCCTTCCTCAGACTGCTCTCAAAACGTGCTGCTCCTACGTCCCATTCTCTCCAAATCTAGACTGTCACTAGCTACTCTCAGTAACCAAACCATAAGTAAGAATTAACTGAGAAAAATTCAATGACAGCTTGTCTTCCCCAACAGCATACCTGCATTTTAAATTGTCAGGCTTAGAAATGAGGAGAATTTGAGATGGTATTAGAGCGTCTTTGGGGACCCTACAAATCTTGGTATTTGAGCAAATAGCTTATGACTGGAGTTGGTCATGAGGTGAGAAGCCAACCCAGGGTATATGAGCTACCAGTACATGACTTGCTGCACACATTCAAAAGCACTAGGCTGACAAGGCCACAGAGCCCAATGTGTGGTTGCCTCTTGGTGCTCCATGAATTGTACACCTTCCAAAGTCTAAATCCCCTCTTCCAGATTATGGATCCTTTTCTATAACTCATGGTGATTCTACAATTCAGGACATTTTTATTTCCCTGAAATTAAACCTGTTCCTTCTTTGTCTCTGAACTTTGGTGTTTTACATAACTCTTGTAAAAGTCTTTCCCTCCCATAAATTAATTAGAATATACCCTTGAGTCATTTCTACTAGTTTTACTTTTTAAATAATTGAATACTCAGTCTATCCAAAATGTATTGTGGCTATGGCACAAGCTGAATATATAACTTCATATTTTTCTAAATTGTTAGCATATTGTCCTAACACCATTAATTTAAAAATTCAACCCTTTGTTCCAAATTCCCATCAATAAGATATAGAGCAAATCAATTTAAACATATCTATATGAAGGACTACTGTGTAGCTTTTTAAAACAATGAAATTGCTCTGTATGTAATAATGCCAGCAATGTATAGATTGAACAGTTACAATGACAAAAGCAAATTGAAATATGCATGATATGACCTGATGAAAAATAAATACTACTTTTTCTAGATTTAAAAGTACATCCACACTTGCACAAATCCTGAACAAATGAAGAGGCATTCAGATCAAACTCTTAATGATTACATATGAGGGTCAGGACTGGTGATGAAGAAGAGCCTGCTATTTCTAACTATTTATACTTCCATAATTTTTAAAGTAGTTAGCATATATATTATTTGCATTTGAATGTAAATCTTGCAAACCACAATAATTCTTCAACTTTAACCAATAGTATAATAAAGATAGACCTTCCAGATCACTAAATGCATATAAAATTTACTTGATAAGAACTTCCTCTCTATCTCTCTTCCTTTGCTGTACTGGGCCTTGAACAAGAAATTCACCTCTACTGAGTTTAGCCTCAGAAGTTTTGGAGTTGTAACAGCAGTCAGCCTATGGTCACTACTTACAGACAACTTAGGAAAACAAAATATGCATAGGAAAAGTTAAGAGATCAAAGCAGTATTTATTCCTGATAGTACAGTAGGAATGAAATTAGGAATAACCCCCAGAAGACTTCCATTAAAAGGATGGGAAGGAGCTGGTCAAGTTTTGATGATACGAAGAGGATCTGTGAGTATAAAGTGTAGAATCGGGAAAGTAAACATATTAAACACAGGAGTCCATTGGAGTAGAATGTTTTGTATTAAGAAGCAGTGGAGTTAATACTGAAAACGTTGGTCAGAACTTAATTACAGAGAGCCCTCAACGTCAGCCCAAGGCTGTTAAACTTTGTCAGGTAAAACTACTATGACAAATAGATATATTTCTCATGTGAATTCCAATTTCTAGGGAGGGCTAGCTTTGAGCTAGGTTGAGAAAGGTTCTCAAGTAATACTCAGTATTACTAAGAAATAGCATCATGATCAATTAGCAATGTCTGCCATGGGCCAAAGAGGGAGGCATTATTCTGAGCTGACAGTGTTTTTGAAGAACAAACAGGACCTAACTTTGGGGAGACAATGAAGAGAAATGGCTTAATAGGACTTGATGAGGCTTGGAGTCGCTCAGGAAGGGTGACTCACAAGGTGAGCCTAAGGTTTGGAAGCTTGAATGCTAGAATGTTAGTCGTATTTTCAAAAAGGGATCATTTTTCAAGTGCATTTTCAAGGAGAAGGTAATGGATTCATGACTTTTGAGCCTGGACCATGTGAAGATGCATTACAAGAAGTTTGGGTATGACACTGAAAATGCAGAATAAAGAAAAAGGCAAGTTCTTTTCCCCTTTCCTGTTCAGGAAGGCGTACTGCTGGGAGAAAAAATTCATGTCCTACTTACAAATCACCCCAAATTTGCGTTCTAAGAAGGGGATGGCTTAACAATCCACTGGGGGGAATAAAGAGCCATGTAATTTTCCCTCTCAAAACAGTGATGCTTTTAAAGAATCACATTTTGCAATGTAATGATAGTTCTTTTAAAATTTCAGTACAAATATTACAAATAAAGATAAACTGCTTAATAAATTTTAAAGTTCACAATACTTAAAAGTCTGGTTTGACTCCCTTCTATAAAAGTGAAGCTTTAGCTCCATTTCAAGTTCACCTCTGGAAGAAAAAATTGCTGAGAAAGTCCACCTGTAATAAGGCCATATATGTGCACAGTGCGGCGCACAAGTCAAAGTCCTTCCACAATTGCTAATTTCCACTTAAAACTCTCCAATGAGGGGATAAGGCTGAAGTTATAATTTCCACTGTACATGGACTCAAATGGTTTCTAGAGAGGTAATCTGGTTTACCTACACCCCGTACAGTACCTTAGTGATGGAACTGGGATAAGAATTGAGGTCTTCTACTTCCAGATCCAGTGTTCCTTATGGAACATCGCAGACTTTCTGCCATATTGAAATACTTGTTCATATTGGCCTTTTAAAATGCTTCACATTCTTATTTCTCATAGAGAGTCCAATAGTGGCTTCTTTGTCTAATTTTTCTATTAAATTGTGTTTACTTTCCCGCAAATAACAAGCTTATAGGTATAGTCTATAACCATTAAGACTTATGATCTCATGCAATATTTAACTGCTGTCATTAACAACAAGTGGTGAGATAAAGTGGTTTCAAGTACACGATGAGGGAGTTACCCTATCTCAAAGGCAAACTGAAGTCAACATGCTTGAAATAATTGGGTTACTGCTTTCTCTTCCATTCCAAAATATCTAACACAATGAGAATGAATGAATTCATGTTTCTTCTATTGTTTATAATCAACAAATGCTGCATACACTGCAATGAGAATGAATGAATTTTTTCTCCTGTTCTTTATACTCAGCAAATGTTGCATATAGGGGAAAATAATATTTCACCACCAACATGTTTTTTCTTTTCATAATTATACCATTGCTCTATAGCTAAATGGTACATTTGGGAATCTCCAAAGGCTACTGAACTTTCTACAGGCCTTTAAGGAATACTTTCCTCATATCATAGGGTAAGGCTTACTTAGAATCTCTTGTGCTTTTCCTGACAAGATGTGACCCAGGGTGAAGGATAAAATAGCTGATTGAAATTATACACTTCTGAGACCTCCAGAAGATTGACACTATTTTCAGACTTGTTTACAGTAGACTCGAAGGAATGAAATGGTTCCATTTCACACTGAGGTTACAAGGGCAAAGACCATCATATTTATTTATGACAATAGGATGTGTATGTGTAATACACACACACACACACAATGGTCTGGAAGCTCCTCTAATCCAGAGGTATTATCTATTTCCCGATCCTTTGAATCTGGGCTGCCCCTGTGACTTGATTTGACATACAGGATGTGACAGAAGTGATAGGGTGTCAGTACTGAGCCTGGGCTTTGCTCTCTTGGGAGCAGCTGCCATTAGAGCAAGCCCAGACTTTACTGATGGGGGTTAAGAGACTTCATGGAGCAGAGAATAGTGGATAGCTCTAAATTTAGTGTTAGAAAATGTTTCACACAGAAGCACATACACACACATACCCATACTGAGGTCTTTTGGAATCGGTATTAATGAACAGTACAAAAAAATCAAACTTCACGTATTTGTTTCATCCTTCCAAAATCTTAAGGATCATATGATGTAAGGAAAGGTAACAAAAATTGCGTGGAATAACTGAGGGCAATACCAGGAGAAACAGAGTCTAAATTCCCATTGCATCTTCAGTGCAAAGCTGTGCATTTTCTACAACCTGAGAGACCCTATTTTTGGTGTTTGTCACCTCTGTGCACATGCAATTCATTAAGAGCCACCAGAACTTCCTTTTGAATACATTGAATAATCAACATATTTACCCTTTAAAAAAAGTATTTGCACTTGCAAAACCAGCCTAACCATGTCTATTTCTAACCAGTATTTACAATTTTTACATTGACAAGTGTGTTCAGGTTTCTATCTCTTCCTCGTCTTTGGTCAGTGTTTGTAAATGTTGTTTAAACTGCTCATTTTGTCTAGTATACAAATTTACTGGCATAAAGCAATTCAAGTATACTTTTATTTAATCTCAGTGTTATCTGTCATTATATCTTCTTTTTCATTTCTAATACCATGGATATTTTTTTAATTATATTTTATTGATTATGCTATTACAGTTGTCCCATTTTCCCCCCTTCATTACCCTCCACCCTGCACACCCC
>PVKU01008891.1:7644-68361 GCA_004027475.1 Anoura caudifer | reverse complement strand
GGGTGGAGCCTCAGGTGTTCCCCAGGGCGGGACAGCCCAGTCGCTGGGAAGTGACGCTGTATGTGGGGGTGGGGTCTGAGAGGAGATAATGGCGGTTGCTTTACTCTCTCTCAGATTCCAGTTCCTTTCACCGCTTCCCCTTTGCCTGGATTATCCGCACGTGAATGTGGGACCACCCGGTCAGCCAGCTGCCTTGTGCAGCCTCACTGGTTCTGCACAGTTGCTGCCCCGTGTCCGGGGTCTGCTAGCCACCGCCTGTGCACCTGGGGGCTGCCAGCCGCTGTCTGCGTGCCGTCCGCACCTCCGCTTTTTCCTGCCGCGACTCCGCCCCTCTTACCGGTCTGGATGAATCGTTGTTGGACTTCCAAACGGTTTGATTTTCTGAGATCTGGTTGTTTTCTTGTTTCTAAATCTTTGTTGTCCTTAATTTGGTTGTGAGAAGAGACACAGTGCGTCTGCCTATGCCTCCATCTTGGCCGGAAGCCCCTAGTTGTCTTCTTAAAGCACCTGGCTCACCATGTTGCTTCTGGGTGTAAAACCCTTTCATGACTCTCTGGGGCCTTCAGGGTACAATCTAAACTCTGGTGGTGCTTGCAATGGTACATTGGCCTCACCTTTCTCTTCTCTCCCTTCCCTCCTTTCCTCCCCAACTACCACTCCTCCCTGCCTCTGGGCTGTACCTCAGGTTTCTCTGCCCTGCCCGGCCCAGGTCAGGGGTACCCCACCCAGCGCCTGACTGTTGTCATCTGTGGCAGGGGGTGGGGTGGGGCGGGGGGCGCAGTGCCTGCGACTGGTTTGTTCTTGTACTCTGTGTGTCCTGTCCTGTCCGGCACTCAGCTAGCTGATGCATCAGCACAGGCTAATGTGTCTGTCTAGCACAGTACCCTGCCCACCCCTCTGACTACTGTTTCTTCTCTGTCTCCTTCCTCTGACCTCAGCATGCAGGCCCCATTCATTACCAGACTCCCAGCCTGGAACACTGGTGTCATCTGGAGGTCGACCCCACTGCTCTCACCCGTTCAGTCAACACGGCCTGGGCTTGTGCTCAGTTCATGTCCCTACTGTATCCCTTCTCTTCTCTTAACTGCTCTGCTTTACGCAGGTCCTGCAGGGACTGTGCTACTGGTCTGCCTTACCCTGCCTGACCTTCCTCCAAACTGGAATAGGATCTTTCAGAAATGCAGATCTGAGCATTTCACTGCTCTGCTTAAAATCCTCAAGTCTCTCCTGAGCTCTCAGGCTGAATTCATGCATGCCTGGCTGGATGCCCCATCTCTTCAGCCTTATTTCCTCCCACTGGTGTAAACTCGCCCTTCTCTCCAGTTCTACCACAGACTTGAGTTTCCAAAGTCACAGAGCATCTCACAGCCCCCAGACCTCTGCCTCTGCTGTGTCCTCTGCTCGGAATGCCCTTTCCCTGGCTTCACTTGCTGCCATCTACTGCCTAACTCTTTTCAGACATCACCTTCGGAAAAAACTTCTCTGACCACCCCAAATAGGACTAGGAGCTCCTCTGTGGTGCTGGGTGCATACCTAATCAGTTTATCCCATTCATGACTTCCTTGATCAGCAAACCTGTATCCAAGTGCCTGTTCTGGGCCATGCACTGTTCTAGGTGCTACAGAGACAGCAAGGAACCAAACAGGAACTCTCTTCTCATAGTGCTTACGTCATTGCATATAATTATAGATTTATCTGGTTGGCTCCCCGCTGAACCAGAAGCTCCTTGAGGGTGAGAACCTGGCAGAGCCTGCTGTAGAAGCCCTCTCAGCCTAGCGGACCTCCACCCCCATCCAGCATGCAGTCTTGCTTGAGTGTAGTTTTGTGGGCCAAGGGGGCTGAGTTGTACCTCCCCACCAGGGCTATTCCAGGACCCCCTCAGCCAGTGCTTTGTACGCTCCTCCAAACCCCTGTCAGAGCCCCTTTAGGGGAAGCAGGAGATCCCCTTGCCAGCACAGTGTCTCACTGGTGGGCGTGGGGTCCTCACAGAGGGTATTGGTGGGGAGGGTGTGTATGAACAGGATCCCATGTGCCTCTCCCACTGCCTGCAGGGTTTGAGTCTGCTTCAGGACCCGCCACATTGCCCTCAGCACCCCCAGCACCCCCATGGCAGGGACGCAGTGTGGCCAGCTCCAAGCTCTGGATGCTGGAGTTCTCTGCCTTCCTGGAGCAGCAGCAAGACCCTGATACGGTAGGTCCTGGCCTCTGTCTGGCTGTTCTTTCACCCTGGAGCTCCCTCACCTTCTCCAGCTCTTGCTCCACCTGCTTCTGGCTTTCTCGTCCAGCCATGCTGCCCCACTCCACTTTGGGCTTTAATTTAGGTTCCTCATTCCTTTACAGCCTTTCCTTCACTTGACCTTCTCTTTCCTTTTCCTTTCCTTCCTCAAGCCACCTCCCTCTTCTTTCCTTACTTCGCCTTACCTCTCCCTCTGTAGTTATTGCTTCCATCCCAAAACCCTCCTATGGTTTCTTTGCCCCATCCCTGTTCTCTCAGGCCCTCTCCCCTTCCTGCTCAATCCCAGACCTCTGTGCTTCCCTTCATGTCCTCTTTCCTCCCAACCCATCCATCTCTTAGTCCAGAGTTGCTTTTCCCAGCCCCATCCCCAGGCTCTTCCATCTTTTCCCTGTGGCTTTGAGAAGTCTCCTGTGTCTGACCCACATCTCTGGGAGGCCAGCTGGGACCCAAGCCCTGCCTTCACCCTGTCCCCTCCAGTGTCTTGTGTCACCTGCAGAGGTCAAAGTAGCACTTGAAGGAGGCTGGGCCATCTCACTTTTGCATTCTCAAATTTGTTTTTTAGTGCAGGAACCCATTAATCAAACCAGCTCTTACTCAGAAGCCCAGTGTGTACAAAAGTAGATTTTGGTTGTAGCTACAGAGGCACCCAGCCCTGTCTCTGAGGGTGGAACACAGTCTGAAAATGCCTTATCTAGGTCAGTGGTCTTTCCTCGCAGATGAAATAACAGAGGCCCAAAGGTAGAAAAAGACTTACTTAAAGATATTTAGTGACAGAGGCTGGACTAAGGATAAGGTAAATAACAACTACAACTTGTTGAGCACCTACTTGGTGCCAGGCTCTGCACCAGATGCTTCATACCATTAACTTTGCTTCACATTCAATCCTTGGATTGAATTTTACCAGTGTCCCCATTTTACCAGTGGGGACACTAAGGTCCAGAGAGGTGAGGTCACTTGCTCCAGGTCACATGGCTGGTATCTGAGCTCTTGTCTGTTCTGTACACCCTGCTGCCCTGCCTCGACCTCAGACCAGCTGTTCTCTCCACAGTACAACAAGCACCTGTTCGTACACATTGGCCAGTCAAGCCCTAGCTACAGTGACCCCTACCTCGAAGCCGTGGACATCCGCCAGATCTATGACAAGTTCCCAGAGAAAAAGGGTGGACTCAAGGAGCTCTTTGAACGGGGACCTTCCAATGCCTTTTTTCTTGTGAAATTCTGGGTAAGCCTTTGATAGACTCTGCCTTCCTACCCCCAGAATGTTGATGAGAGTGAGGAGAAAAGAGGAAGAGTGGGCATGCAGTGCCCTTGCCATGGTGGAAACCTGTGGAGCACAGGGCTGGTGAGAAGGAGAGGAGCAAGCCGCAATGGCTGAGACCAGGAGTTGGCCAGTGGGGCCAGAGAGCTGGGCTAGTGGGAGGCCATTTTTCTGATTTGTGGTAATGGCAGCCACACCTGGGCACAGGTATAGCCATAAGAAGACTGTAGTACCAGAAGAACACTTACAGGAGATACTGAGGGTAGGTGAAGAGTCAATGAATTCTCCCTAGTCACCTGAGTCTTTGAATGGCAAGCCCTGTGTTGGTTTCAGGGCCTGGAGCAAGGCAGTTTACCAGCATGGCTCAGCAGATTGAGCTTCATCTTTTTAGCAAACTAAAAGGTGGCTGGTTTGATTCCAGGTCAGGGCACATGCCTGGACTGTGGGCCATGTCCCCAGTTGGAGTCGTGCAAGAGGCAACCAATAGATGTCTCTCTCACACATTGATGTTTCTCTCCCTCTCTTTCTCCCTCCCTTCCTCTCTCTCTAAAAATAAATAAAATCTAAAACAAACAAAAATTTTAACTCCCCTGGCCTGGTAGATCAGTTGGTTAGAGCATCATCTCAATATGCCAAGGTTGCAGGTTCAGTCCCTACTCAGGGCACATACAAGAAGCAAACAATGAATGCATAAATAAGTGGAATAACAAATTGATGTTTTTCTCCCCTTTCCCCCCAATCAATTTTTTTTAAAAAGCTCATCTCCAAGGACAGGGCTTGGAGAAATGGGCTGTAGGGTTAGGAAAGGTCACCCCAAGAGAAATACCCACCCAACTTTACAAACAGCTCAGCTTATAGCTGTGGTCTCTGCTGCCCTTCTCACCTCACCCCTGGAGAGGTTATATGGGTAGAGTTTGCTTCTTTCAAAGCATCTTCTCTAAGACTAGGAGGCATAATTAATACCTGCTGGGGAGCTTACTTTCCAGAGGGCCCAGTACACAAAGAAAAGAGAGGCAGGGAAGAGTCAGAGAAGTGCAGGGTAGGCCAGTTGTGAGGAAGTGCAGGAGTCCTTCTGGTAGTGATGGGAGGCTCTGAATAGTTTCAGGCATTGACACAGGGCCTGGGTGGCTCCTCCCACATTCCTCTCCCTAGCACCCTTGTTAACACCCCTGAGAAGGCTCAGAGAGTCTTAGCCTTTATGTGGTCCCTGACTGCTTTGATTATCTGAAAGCTTTATTTTTCCTAGAGATAGGCATATTCACAGTTTTATATACATTTCTCAGTGGCTTTACAGTCCTGGGCTGGGAACCCTAGCCTAGCTCTCATCCACAACTAAACCCGATGGCTGGCTCTCTCCAGAAGAGGCAGGTGCTGGAACTGAGACTCAAAGCCCCTGGTCTGTAAGATGCTTGGTTTTGGCACTCTGCAAGACAGCTTCTCCCGTGAGCAGGATGGCATTGGACTTCGGCCATTAGGAGCAGGCAAGCTCTGTTAGGCAGAGATGCAGAAAGGCTGTTGGAGTGTGGGAGGCATAAGGAAGTGGGCTCTGGACAGAAGGTCATGAGTCCAGGTATACGGCAAGGAATAGTGGAAAAGAACACTGCAGAGGTGAATTAGACCCTGGGAGGCTTGATCGTACGAAAGTTTGGGTTTTAATCTATTCTGGGATGAAAAACAGGCCATCGTTTCTTTTACTCTTATCTTCTTTTTAAATCAGTGCATGCTTATAGTTATATTATTAATTAGTACCAAGAGGCTTATAATGAAACAGGTCAGATTCTTGTTCCACTCCTCCCTAACCCATCCCCAACCCCCAGAGACAATTGCTGTAAAATTTCCCTGTTTATTCTGGCTTTTATCTCCTTAGTTCTAAATAATAAGCTTCTACTGCCATGCCTTGCTATTACGATTAAGACATTTATTATGTAGAACAAAATTTGCTGTGTTACATACCATTTTCTCCTTATCACACTGGTATTATACTACTAAGTTATATCCTTTCATCAAAACAATAAAATGTGTACACTTTCGACACTATGAAGTGTCACCAGGTATGTTGGCCACCAGAAGAGCCAGGATTCATATTATTTCTAGTACAGCCTTTTGTTTTATCCTATAAATAAATGACTTTATCATTTGCATATTTTTAAATAAACCTATTATTAAAATTTTGCAGATTGCTCAATTGTAACTACCATATAAAAATTAAAAAAAAATTCCCCAAATGTTCACACCTATCAGATAATTTATTAGTTCCCCCTTTTCCCTAGACATCTTTCTCCTAAATATCCCTCTTCTGCTCCAGTTTAACTGGTATTCTCCAGGCCTATTGTCATCTTGAGACTTTTTTTTAAAGGTTTTATTTATTTGCTTTTAGAGAGAGCGGAGGGAGGGAGAAAGAGAGGGAGAGAAACATTGATGTGTGAGAGAAACATTGATCAGTTGCCCCGACCGGGGGTCGGACCCACAACCTAGGCATGTGTCCTGACTGGGACTCAAACCTTCAACCCTTTGGTGTACAGGATTATGCTCTAACCAGCTGAGCCACCCAGCCAGAGCAAGAATCATTTTTTAGTGTATTGCTGTATTGTCTTCTGACAGGCATAGTCTGATAGCATTCTAATTTTCTCTCCTTTGTTGCATAACTTGTTCTGGGCAGTTTTGTTGATTTTTTTGGTCTCCAAAAGTTTTGCACTTCTTCTCTATTCCTTCTGTTCTTAAATTTCACATTGATGAGCTCTGTTACGTGTGTTATTTTACTTCTATTTTTTGAGCCAGGCACTTGGTAGGTACTTTTCATTGTAAGGTAACATCTCTTGGTCTTGGGAAATTTGCTTGTATTATTTCTTTAATAATTTCTTTACCCTCTTTTTTTCTGTTCTTTTCCAGGAACCCCTATTAGTCTGATGTTGGATCTCCTGGACTTACCATCTGTGATTTTTATCATTTCTTTATTTTCAAACTCATTTTCTTGAAGATTTCCTTAACTGTTTTTCCTAGTTCTTCTAAATTAGTTAAGAGTATATCTGAGTCCTTATTACATAAAACCCAAAGTAACAGTGGCATAAATACATAGTTAGGATTTTTTTTTCCATGTAAAATAAGTTTGGAGGTAGACTGTCCAGGGCTGGTCCAGTACCTCCTGAAATCACCAGGGACCTGACTCCTCTCTGACTGTCTGCCATCCTCGGTGCGTGGTTTCTGTCCTCAAGGTCGTGGCTGCCAGAGCTGTAGTCAACAGACCCATATTCCAGGCATTAGGGAGGATGAAGCCAGCTTAGTTCCCTCTAAGGAGCCTTCCTGGAAGTCCCACACAGCACTTAGTTGTTGCACCTAGCTACAGAGGAGCCAGGGAAATACACTGTTCGTTGAGTAAATTACCAAATCAAATCAGGGTTCAGTTGTTGGCATTTTTCTTTCTTAGTGGTCAAGGGGCAGTATGCATGTAATGGTGAATTAGATTAATGGAATGTAGTGCCATTCTCTGCCGCGCCTTCTGTCCAAATCGAATTTTGACCATAAACTTTTTAATTTTTAAGAGCTCCTTTTTGTTCTTTGATTATATTCTGACTTTGTTGGATGGATACAATTTTTCTCTTATATTTCTGTGAATATGAAGTGAAAATTACTTTGTAAGTTTTCTTTTGCTCCATTTGTCTTTCTCTCCTTTTGATTTTTTTGTTCTGTCTGTTTCTGTTTTCCAAGTTGGAGCACTTTCTCAAATATCAGTAATCTTTGGCCATATTCTTTGGTCCATATTTTTTAAAAACAGCTTTATTGTCACATAATTCTTTTACCATACAATTCACCTACTTAAAGTATACAATTCAGTGTTTTTAGTATAGTCACAGAGCTGTGCAACCCATTAATTTTAGAACATTTCCATCACCCTAGAGGCAAACCTGTACTCCTGAGCTATCAGCCCCCTCCCATTGCCCCTGCCCTAGGCAACCACTGATCTGCCTCTTCTCTGTGTAGCTGAACCTTTGCGGGACCCTTCACGTAAGTGGAATCATACAATATGGGTGTTTGAGTCTGGCTTCTTTCAGTTAGCACAAGTGAAGGTTCAGCCATATTGTGGTAGATATTAGTAGTTCATTCCTTTTTAGGGCTGAATAATACTCCATTGTAAAGTTATACCACATTTTGTTTTGTTTATGTGTTCATCAGTTGATGGGCATTCTGGTTGTATCCACCTTTTGGTTATTATGCATAATGTTACTGTGAACGTTTCTGTACAAGTTTTCATCTGGATGTAATGCTTTTATTTCTTTGGGGCATGTACTTGGTGGTGGAATTGCTGGGTCATATGGTAACCCTATGTTTACCTTTTTGAGGACCTGCCAGACTGTCTTCCAAAGTGGCCACACCATCTTGCATTCCCACCAGCAGCTTTTGAGGGTCTCGCTTTTTCCACATCCTCCCCAACACTTGACATTCTTGTGATTATTGCATTTGTAAATCTTCTTGGGAGAATTGTCTGTTTGGCTCCTGTGCCCATTTTTTAATTGGGTTATTTGTCTTTTTATTGACTTACGAGTTCTTTATGTATTTCAGGTAGAAGTCCCTTATCAGATACACGATCTGCAGGTGTTACCTCCCATTCCGTCAGCTGTCTGTTCACATTCTCAATAGTGTCCTTTGAAGCACAAAAAATTTTCATTTTGTTTAAGTCCAGTTGATTCCTGTCTTTGTCTCCTGTCCCATTTGTCCCTGTTTAATACCTGGGAGCTCTGTACCAGGCAGGAATCATTTCCTGGAGGGATTAGTTTCAGGTAATAGGGACTGGGGGCCAGCTGTTGTATTGGGGAATCCAGTAAATGTCAGTGTGCTTACTGGACTTGTTTTTCTAAGGTGGTTCAGTTTCTCCAGAGAAGCCTCCTTTCATTTTCACCGGCCATCCCCAAAAGGGATGTACTCAATCCCTAGAATTCTAGGAGTAGAGGAGGGACGAGGGCTGGGGGATCTCACCCTTCTTATGCGGGTTCCACTTAATTTTTCTGTTTTCATCCTTCTCTCTTGCCTGTCTTCTAAGCTCTGTTTAATTTTTAAAGATTATCAACCTTTTGCCCTCTGCTGATGGGTGGGAGAGGTCACCTGGAGGCCTGCCCATCCCACGTACAGTCTTCAGTCAGCTCCTTGTGGCATTTCCTGTGCCTCCCCTAGTCCCAAGCTGCTTGGGGCTTTTCTGAAGTACATCAGCTCACTTCTTGTCTGTCCCCCTGCTGGAGGCACTTTTAGGCTGTAATTCCTTTTGCTTCCTTTGCCCCACAGAATCCATTCTAGTTCTGGTCAGCCTTCTCAGTTGTTGGGCTCTCTTGTCATTGTGGTCTCTTCTCTGTTGTCTTTGTCTGTGGTGCAGCACATTTTAAAAAGTCTTTTGCTATCATTTTGGTTGGCTGTCTGGAAGGGGAACAAGTGAACTTGTATGGTTCGCCTCCCATTTTAACCAGATGTCCAGGAAAATGGGTCTTACCTGAGGGCCACTTGCAATGGATGGGTTGTTGTCATTTGAAATGCTGGGTCCAGAAGGATCTAGAGAAAGTGCTGGACTGACTGGTAATGTCTGTTACAGGTGTGGCAGGGGAAGATAGTGGCACATTTACTGTGTGTTTGCTGCCCCTACTCTTTAGGCAATGAGGAATCGTTGAAGTTTTTGAACAGGGCATGACACAGCTAGAGTTGTGCTTAGTTGGATAAATGAGCTCTCCAGACTGGAAGCAAGTAAGTGACTGTAATAACACAGGCCAAGGACAGGGCAGCAGCCTGTTTCTTACTTCCCTTTTCTCTCTCCCTGCTCTCCTTTCCAGCCCTGACTGTGGGAATTGGAACCAAGAGGCCTTCCCCTAGGCAACCGATGAGCACTGTCTCTGTGTGGCCAGTGGTGCTGGCCCCTTTCCTGCCGCGTGCCTAGGGAGGCGCCTGGCCTTTCCTTTGGGGAAGCTTACACCCTCTCTTCAGTCCTGCTTCCCCTCCCCCAAACTTGTCCAGGCTTAGCCTTGACTCAGAAGAAGGAGCTTGGATGAAGTGACTTATGACTGTTCCCCAGCACTGGCTCAGCTATGCTGAGGAAACAGTTTTAGGTCGGAAGGGAGGCCTAGTGGACCGGAGGCATTTATGAGAACATGACTCTGGAGTGGGGAGATGGCATATTTGGGTCTCTTTTTACTGGCTCCTGCGTTTTTTAATTGGGAGACAGTATTGTGTTTCTTCTAGCCACCATCCTAGGCTGCACAAATGGGGGGAGATGGAGGTGTGGAGGAAGTAGGGACCTGACTGTGAGATACCCAGCCAGAGTGACAGTCTTTGCGTGGTGGTTCTTGTTACGTACACAGGGAGGTGGGCCAGTACAGTCAGTGAAAGGTTACTGCAGGTAACACTGTTACCGTGTTACGTATATCAGCATGTTGTATCCTTGCCACACCCTCAAAGGTAGGTAGAGGTGACAGCCACATTCTGTCTCTAGGGGACATGGGCACAGAGAGGTCATAGGCTTGCCAGGGTCACCAAGTTCCTAGTGGTAGAGCCGGGATTCAGACCCAGGCAGTCAGGCTCCAGAACCATCACACTAAACCACCTGCCTTGCAGAGCACCTAGGTCACCCTCCATGCAGGGCCTGGTGCTCCCCCTGTTCCTATTAAAGGGGCTCTGGATTGCCCAGACCCCTGTGGAATGGGGGAGTGGTGGCATGGAGAGCGCAGGCGTGGTTCTGTGCTGTTGGGTTTCCTAGAGCCCAGACTTCCCTTCCAGAAAGTGGAGAGGGTCATCCTGTCTGTCCTGCAGCCTTGCTGGTGCCCCATTTCTGGCTCTCAGGGGAGGTCAGAGGTGGGATTACTGGGAGGAGAAGAGAAGGTAGGGAAGAAGGTACGGAAACAGGAGTAGGCAGTTCCCAGATGTGGCCTTGGTGCTCTGGCCGGGGACTGTGCATGCCATCTGTGCTCTGTGGGCCTGTCGTGGCCTTTGTCACCCAGGAGCTCACACCCCTGGGGCAGTCACTGTTATGCAGGGGAGCTTAGCGGTCAAGCCAGGCCTCCCCATGTCAACGGAGCACAGGGTGGGCTGCACTGGGGCCCAGCTGACATGTAGAGGCTCTGGCCTTGATTCGAGAACTATGTCCTGAGCAAATCTCAGCTTCTCTGGGCCTCTGTTTCTCCATCTAAAAGTGAGCAGTTTGTTTTTGAGGGCTCACCATGAGCTGTGTCTCTGAGGTCCTGATGTGTGTGGGGTCTGCTGGCAGTGAAGGAAGGCCATGCGCCTGCCTCCTGCCGCCCTGTGCCCGAGCCAGGCCCTCTCTGAAGGCCTGAAGTGTGGACAGCATGAGGACAGGTGAAATCAGAGATGGGGGCACATTGGTGGCCAGGGTACTTTGGTAGTCATCTCATCTCTCCTCTCCTCCTGTCTGGGGAGGGTAGAGGCACCAGGGAAGCGCAAGTCTATGATGTGTGTGTCGGGGGGATGTCCCTGTTTGCAAACCAAGAGACTTTGGGTCAACTGTGGGGTCCTCACAGGCAGTGTGGAGTCCCAGACATTTGGACCCTCATCTCCTGGGCCCTGGCCTGGCCACCACTCCCCAGCCATCAGCTGGTGTGAGACTGGCCACATGCAATGGCAAAGGAAGCAGAACAGCAACACTTCTCCCAAAGACTTCCTGTCTTCTTTTGCCTGGCAGTTTTCCACTTCCAGCACCAGGCCTTGCACGGGCCTCCTGGGAAGTTGACCAGAGCCCCCCTGGAGTAGGAGGATTTTGCTCTCTCTCACCCAACCTCCTACTGAAGTTCCTGCTCTTTTTGAAGGGATGACAGCACTACCTCCTAGACTCATGGACCACCAGGACACCTCCTGGTTCGAAGTGGCATCTGGGTGCAGGAGGATTTGAACCTTGAGGCTGTGCCCTGTTAGATTCATATGGTGGGGTCTGCAGCAGGGCTGAGAAGCTGAGACCCCCTCCCTGCTCCCGGCTCCCCCAGAACATGTGAGGCCAACAGAGGCCACCACTGCCCTTAGGGTGAGGGTAGAAAGGACTCTTAGATATTGGTGGCCATTAATACCAGCCTGCAAATTGAAAATGCTGGGCAGAGCTGAGCTGAGGCCATGAAGGGAGGCGAGTACCCCAGACTGTGCTCATCCCAGCCTGCTGTCCCCTTTTGGGCCCTGACATTTCTCCCAGGCACATACCAACACCTGACAATGAATCTGAGCCCCTCCAGCCCCCACACCGGCTACGGCTGTCCTGGCTCATCTGTCAGTCACCAGATCTCCCACACCTGTTCCGGGCACAGCCTGTGAGCTGCCCACCCACACCACAGCTATGAATAGGGTGGAGGATGGGGAACAAGGGGGCATTCTGAGGGCAGGAGGGCGAGTGGTTGGGGGGCACCTCTCAGGGTAGTAGGGGGCAGCTTTCCTCTTAGACTGAGAAAGTAGAGAAGCAAGCTTGTTTGGGGGAGGTGCTTTGAGTAGGGGGATAGGTGGGTGGAAATGAGAAGGGTGGGGTTATAATGAGAGGGATGGAGCACCCTGGGGTGCATCGTCTGCATTGCTGGTGGCATCTCCTGGGTCTGTGCAGCGTCACCACAGGGCGGGTTGGTTCTGGGGCAGACTGGATTTCACTTGCAGGATATCTGTCTCCCCCAAACAACCAGCTCACTTATTCTACTTGCTCTCCTGTAAGTATGACCTCCTTGAGAGCAAAGACAATGTTTCAGTGTCTCTGGGCCCCCATTGTCCCTAGCTGTGCTGGGCTGGGGCAGGCTAAATGGGTGACTGACTAGTTGAAAGGGTCAGGTGAGTGGGAGGTGGTGACAGAAGTGTATTTGAAATGGGGGAAGAGCTAGGGCTCAGAGGACACCCCCATAAGCAGGAGATTGTAGGTCCCTCCTTGGGACCAAGGAACCTCTCTCCTCTCATCTGGCGCCACCTGGAGGTGAGACGTGGAACAGCCACATGTGACCTTTATGGAAGGCCCATCTACCAGGCCCTGCCCAGGGCCTGGCAGATCTTACTTCTTGCCTCCAGGGTGCTTACCACCTGGAAGGGACAAGGCCGACTGAACCACTGTGGCCAGCACAAGGCAGTGAGGGTCATGTCCAGATCATTTTGGGGGTGCTGGGCAGCTGCTACATTCGTGTAGTAGGAAGAGCCTAGGAGGGTTGGGCCTGTCCTGCCCAAGCCTGGTCATAGCATTCTTTTAGGTGGAGTGTGAATAAACATTTAAAAAAATAGTTATGCAGTCATTTTCAGATATAATAGAAAAATAGAATCCCTGATTTCATGGATATATTGGCTAGAATGGAGTTAGGGAATACGAGTGAGTTGATGAGGGGCACAGTAGGACCTGTGGTGGGTGGTACATGAGTGCAGTGTTAATCACTGGGAGGCCAGCAGTGGCTGGAGTCTGAGAGGCATCATTCTGTGCTGTGTCCTGGCCCCTTGGATGTCCCCCCTCACTCCTGTGTCCCATGTTCAGGTGCTGCCCTTCCCAAAGAGCTGAGCCTCCTGCCAGCTCTTTCTCAGGCGTGGTCTATGTTCCTGCCCTATAACTAATGCAGGTCCCAGTGTTCTCTTTTCCACTGTTTAGGCAGCACAACCTGATTTTATATCAGGCCTGCAAGTGGGGAAAGCTAGAAGCTTTCCAAGCTCCTAGTGTCCAGGTTCTTTTTTAGTCCTCCTGATTGCCTCCTGGCCCTGGAGCCTGCCTGTGGCCCTGGCAGTGTGCCTGCTGACTTAACCTGTCGCTTCTTCACTTTTCCTTGTCTCTCTCCAGGCAGACCTCAACACTAATATGGAAGACGAAGGCAGCTCCTTCTACGGGGTCTCCAGCCAATATGAGAGCCCTGAGAACATGATAATCACCTGCTCCACCAAGGTCTGCTCATTTGGCAAGCAGGTGGTAGAGAAAGTGGAGGTAGGAGCAGCCTGAGAGTTTTTGAAACCAGACTGTTTCCCTGTTTCAGACTGACCTTCTTTTGTGTCCTTCTCTGTTTCCAATTTGTCTGAACTAGTGAAGGCTTACCCTCACTCTTAGTCAAGGATAACCTACATCATTTTGGACATGCCCAGGTGTGCCCTGCTGGTAGCAGGGAGGAGACATTCCCTCCCCACTGTACTCACACCTGGCCGCACCTTTGATCACTAGAGCTCTTGAAACACACCAGTGCCTGAACCCTACTTCACAGCACTTAACCCAGAATTTCTGGGGTAGGATCTGGGCAATAGCTGTTTGTAAAAAGCTCTTCAAGTTATTTATTTTAAATTACATTTTTATTTCGAAATAATTGTGGATCCATATGCATTTGCAATCCTACGTATCCGTCACCCAGCTCCCCCAAGGGCAACATCTGGCACAGCTGTTGGCAACCAGGGAGTGGGCATCAGTACCTCTCACCAACCTGATTCAGATTTCACTAGTTTGCATGAACTCATTTGTGTGTATAGATGCAAATACATGACCACAAGGGTTCTTGGATGTCCTTCCCCCCATGTTATTTTAGCATGGGGCCAGGGTTGAGTTGTCCTCTATCCTGTCTTGCCTGTTGCCACTGCTCTTATGTCTTCAAGCACTCCTCTTCCCACACTCACCTTCTGAGTATCGGAGGTGGAGGTGAATGGTCCTTTTGCTGCCACTTGGGCCCCTGTCACTGAGGGAGGAGGGAGGCTCTGTTTTCAAGCATCTCTAGCCCTTCTGCCTTTTCTTCCCACTTAAGAATCACTGGGCCATGGAGCTTCCCCTTGCAGTTGGGTCTGGGCTGGATGTGGTCAGAAGAGAGTCTAATCCCTGCTATCCCTTGGGTCCTACAGACTGAGTATGCACGCTATGAAAATGGCCACTACTCCTACCGCATCCACCGGTCCCCGCTCTGTGAGTACATGATCAACTTCATCCACAAGCTGAAGCACCTGCCTGAGAAGTACATGATGAACAGCGTGCTGGAGAACTTCACCATCCTGCAGGTGTGGGCAGGAGCTGGGCATGCTGCAGGGGTGGGTCAGAGGGTGGAGCAAATGGCATGCCCTTTTCTGGGACCTTAACCCCGATCTTTTCTCTCACCTGCAGGTGGTCACCAACAGAGACACACAGGAGACTTTGCTGTGTGTTGCATATGTCTTTGAGGTGTCAGCTAGTGAGCACGGGGCTCAACACCACATCTACCGGCTGGTGAAAGAATAAGAAACTTGGGGAGCAGGGCGGGGGAAGAGACATTGTATGTGTAGGGACATGGGGAAGGGACCTGCATGGACAGCCCCCTGAAGTGCCAAGAAAACTGACTTCCTACCCAGCAACAAACTGTGCTTGAACCTGCAGTGCCCAACCCCAAATAAACCCAAGATATGTATTTTGAGAGGACCCCATCTGGCTGTAGGAGCTCTGGAAGGGTTGTGGGAGAAGGGGAGCGGTCTGGGAAGCGGGCCAGAAGCAGCCCCAGAGATGTATTTGGGCAGCTCTGAAGCCACTGCCCCCATAGACTCAGTCAGGAGTGTTACCAGACACTGAACCTCAAGATGGGATGGTCTGTCTGCTGCCTCCAACCCTGCACCCTGCTGCTGGCCACCCTGGGAAGCCTATGGACAGGCATGTGGGCTCTCCATCCTGTGTGCACTCAGGTGTGCACTGCGGCTATGTGGGCGTGGTATGCCTGCACTCTCTGGCTGCCACTGCTGCAGGGCTGCTAACAGACCGGTCCAATGCAGTGGGGGTATTAGGTGGTAACTGAGTTGTTGGAAGGGTTGGAAGGGGTTGCATAGCTGTTTAGTTTTTATCCATCTCCAGAGTTGGTGGATTCCATGGCCCTGCTGGCGTGTTGGGGGACTGGTTCCAGACCAGAGGGGCCCGGGACAGGGAGGGGAGGAGGGCAGTGCTGAAGCTGTCCTGAAGAGTTAAGGTGTTGAGGCTGGCATCATGTGGCATCTTTTTTGGTGATGAGAACCAAGAAAGTTGGTCAGAGGTCTGTGGTAGACCAGTGGTCTCTGAGACCCTCCAGTTCTGATGCTCTGAGTCTTAACTCCCTCCCAACCAAGATGCCTGTTGGGTGGTGACCACCTCAGAGCCAGCCCAGGCCGTCTACTCCCTCCCCAAACAGTAGTGTCTGTGCTCCCTGGGGATGGGGGTAGGGGGTGGCGTGGAGCCCACTCTGGGCCCAGAGGCAACCAACCGAAGGGGTTCCCTGTTTATTTCTCTTGGGAACTGGCAGGGACTCAGCAGTCCTGGCTTCCTAGTATTCCTAGCTGTCTGACTTTGGGTGGATGTCTCCATCTTTCTGAGCCTGCATAGGGGGCAGTAATAGCACCCACCTTAGAAGGCCTTAGTGAGGAAGAGAGACAGTGTCCACAAAGTGTCCACAAGATGCACTGAACAAACATTTTCGGTAGTTAACCACTTGCCGTCCTCAGGGAGGCCTGGGCCTGGCTCTTTGCTGCCATCTGGTGGCTCTTTGTAATCATCCCCAGTGGGAACCACAGTCCCAGGAGCCTGAGATTCAACTTACAGGTGTTTACTGTGCCCAGCCCTTGGGGACATAGTTATGGGAAAATACAAATGAGGAAGGCAGCATCTGGGGGGGGGTACAGAATGTGGTTAGGAGCAAGGGCTCTGGTGTCAGACCAGTAGGATTGAAATCCCAGTGCTCAGCTACTGCTCAGCTGTGTGACCTTGGGGCAAGTTACCAAATTTTACCGTGCCTCAGTTTTCTCATCTATACAATGGGTATAACAGTATCTACCTCGTGTATGTAGAGCATGGTGCTGAGTGTGTAAATGTGTTCGACAAATACACTTTATTATTAATAAGTAGGAGCTTCCCATCTAACAAGTTAGATCAGACAACTGGCTGACCTGGTCCTCAGCGACTGGACTTCAGAGATGGGACAGAGCAGGGTGTGGAGGATTCAGGGAAGGGGCCCAAATGAGAGGGGCTGCCCCTTAAAGGACAAGCAATGTTTAGATAAGCAAACAAGAAGAAGGCTGGCCAGCGGTCCAGGTGGGAAAAGAAGCCAGTTACCCAGTCTCCCTCTGTCCTCCACAGGCCAGCACCCCCTCTCTATTAAAAGTCAGCTTTAACAAACACGTGGACTACTGCTAGGCCACACACTAAGTCGCTTAACTACTGTATGTGGGGGCCAAAGTGGTGTGTGGGGGTCTCCACAGCTTAGGTGGCATGTGCTCATATGCCTGTGAGGGTTCGTGTTTGTGCACGGCTGTCCTGCCCCTCCCCCAGTTGCTCGTACAGCCCTTGCCCTCTCCTCCCCCACTTCCCTTTTTCTGGGGCTGTTTGGATAAGGGAGCTCAGGGTGCCTGGCCTGCTAGCTTGACTGGAGATGATCTTTTTGTGTCGTGGGTGGGAAGGAATCTGCAGAGGCTGGGGCCAAGTGTTGGCTGTGAGTTTTCCCTTTTCTTTAAGAACTGACCTTGGTAACCAATGGAGAATCAGCTACTTACAACTGTAAATTCCAACTCAGTCTGCCGTGGGGATCACAGGGGAGATAGATTCCTGTCCCACTGGGGTAGTGCAGACTGCGACCCTTGGGGCAAACAAGAGACCTGACCTGGCACCACCTCTGCCGCAGCCTCATCTGGCACTCCCAGCGCCATGTGAATCACTCTTCCCCGCCTGTCCTCTTTGCCTTTGGGCCGTGACACCACATGTCCCCTGACCCTCCGCCCCTACTGGAGAATTGTTACTCATTCATCAAGAGCCAGTGTGGAGTTGTCTCTCCTAATGCAGAAGGGTTCATTGCTCCTGCTCTTTATAGCAAAAGCATTCCATTCATGACCTGTTGAAGTACCTGTTCTGTGGTGCCAGAAAACAGGTACCTCTGTCATCTTTGCTAATTCTCAGCTGATAGATACTGTGCTACTTCCCCCATTTTAAAGGTGAGGACAGTGGGGCATAGAAGGGAACTTCCTTGAAATAGTTGTACATTTCTTCATCATTGAGCACATATTTATTTAACTCCTGCTTTGTGCCAGGCACTAGAAATGTGTCAGTGACCAAGACAGACAACACCCTTTAGGGAGCTTAGGTTTTGCTGAGGAAGAAAGATAACGTGAGCAAAGAAAGGATGCGTAAACCATGATACATGCTATCAAAGAATGAGAGTGTGCCGATGTGGGGAGTCACTGGGGAGCCTCTCAGAGGCCTGGGGAGGTGAGGGCAGAAAGGGACAGGTGTGTTCCAGGTACAGAGAGGAGAGTGTGTCAGGAATAGAGGGTCAGATACCTGGACCAAGCATGGCAGCAGGAGGGGGCTACATCCTGCACAGGCTAGCTGTCCTGCTGGGGACCTGGTTCCCTTTTCCACAAGCCCACACCCTTTCACTCAGTAAGGGCTTTGGATTTTACTCCATATGGAGGGAGGTCCTGGAAGTGTATTAAGCAAGGGTGTAAGTCTTTTTGATCTGATTTTTCAGAAAGCAGCACTAGAGCTGCTGTGGGCTACAGAGAAGCACATGTAATTGTCTGCTTTGGAGTCCATCTTTCCTCCTAGACTCAGCTTCTGTGAATCTGTGGGATTCGGCTTTCCTGGTCTACTACTTTCTATAGGCCAAGGACCGTGTGTGGGGCCTAGTGGGTGCTTGGTGGATAGGTTGTAAATGACTGCATGTGTGCAAGGCAGTGGGGCCAGTGCCGTGTGGGCCTTCCTGAGCCCTCTGGGACAGACCCTTTGCTGTCCTGACGCGAGCTAGAGCCAGCAGGTGCCATCATCAAGACAGGAACATGGGAACACCGCCTGTCTAGTGGGGTCTGGTGATGACCGAGCAGCCCGTGTCCCTGTGGCCACCAATGAACTCCCATAGAGTAGCATGATCTGGCGAGAGACAACATGCAGAGGGAGTTTGCGGTGCGTGTGTGTGTAGACGTAGGCTCTGCCCGCTCAGGACTGCAGCCAGGGGAGTAAGGAACAGGGGACTGCCCTGGCGTGGCCTGGCCTGGCCTGGCCCAGGCCTCCCGCATACTGGTTGTACTCAGCATGTCACCCGCTCCCCTTCCCTGACTCTAGGGTCAGAGGACAGTGGCCAGGGCGGTGACAGGACAAGAAGTTGGAAGGCCAGCATCCCTTGTAAGCAGGGGTGATGACAGCAGGTAGCTCTGATGGACAGCAGGGCTGAGTCTGCTGTGGGCTCGGTGGGCTGCCAGCGCTTACCCAGGCCATACTGCAGAGAGGAGGAGAGTGAGGTCAAGCAGGAATGCGTCTGGTTTTACCCAGTGGTCACTGGGTTTGAGCCCTTCTTACATTGTTATGTCACCTCCAAGAATGAAAACAAGAAGTTTTTTCCCAAAGAGTTAAATCTATACAGGTTGTTTTTAAGATCTTCAGCCCTGGGGCCAGGCTAATCTGGGCTGAATTGGCTTCTTACAAGTTGTGTGATCTTGGGTGAAGGACCAACCTTCTTGGAGCCTTTGTTACCCCATTTGTGGAATGGGGATCAAATGGCTTTGGCTTTAGGCTGCTGCTGGGAGGAAGAGAGCAGCCCACCCCTAATTCCCAGTGAGTGCCTAGGGAATGTTGGTAACTCAGGGCAGCGATTTTCAACCCTTTTCATTTCATGGCACACATAAACTAATTACTAAAATTCTGCAGCACACCAAAAAATACATTTTTGCCGATCTTACAAGAAAAAAAATAGGTGTGATTTTGATCCATTCACACCAGATAGCTGTTGTGTTGGCTGCTGTAATTTTGTTTATTTGACAATCTAAGGGAAAAATAGCTCAGATTAGGAGCATAAAAACTTCCCATGGTGCTTCTCTCTCCCTCTCTCTCTCTGTCTCTCTCTGTCTCTCTCTCTCTCTCACACACACACACACACACACACACACTTTTAGACAGCAAAACCAGCTCTACTGAAAGCAGGCTGGAGGAGCCCTCAAGGCTGAGAGAACAGCCCCATGGCCCCAGGGGAGGATCTGGAAAGGGAGGACAACAAATGGCAGCTAAATCACTCTGAACAGGAAGCTGTCTGGAATTTGGTTTTTGTGTACTTCCCGAGAAAGGATGGGGAGAGGTGGTCAAGTGCCTTTACAGACAGCTGGAGTCCAGTTCGAAATGGCTAAGGGTCTTTCTAAGCTCACGGGTGTTTAATATTCAACTAAATTTTTGTACTTTTGTTATGAAAACTCCCTCTTTCTCTCCACATCTTCAGTAAAGTCTGCCATGTACACAAAGGCTTTTGTGTGACTGATTTCTTTTTATAGAAATGAAAGTTTCATCTGTCAACAGAGCAACAAAAGCAGCAGCGGCCGCAGAGACATCATAACTGAATCAGGCCAGCAGTGTCGCAGCAGCCCAGTCCCTCGCAAGAGAATGGAAAGTACTCAGGGGGTGTCTGCAAGCATAGGGTACAGTGCAAGCCAGTGTCTTTGGGCTATCAGAGAGCCAGCGCCTTGGCTGCTGAGTTACATACATACCTTAACCCTCTCTGAAACGAGGAAGCTCTGACACCGGTTCTGTGAGCACTGCATTTTTAGAAGCATAGCATTAGGTACTTAAACAACAGAGGGTCACAAAACCCATTGGATTTGAAAGTGGTCATCATGAGAGGTTCAGGCAGGGCTGGTAAGATGTGGTCCCTGGCTAGGCATCTTAGGAATTTGATGTTAGCCCTTCACCCAGGAGTGAGCAGGCCCACAGGACTAGCTTGCTCACCAAAGCCAGAAAGAACAGTGTGGTTGATAGGCCCACAGGCCACCTCGCTGATGTACATCAGGCAGTACCACTCCCAGGTCATGGAAACACCTGTGTCCGCTTGTGAGCACACTCCTTCCTCCCTAGGGAATCCTTCTTCCAGGGGAAACCAGATTTCTTGTGTCTGGTGGCTTGTGCACATGTCCAAGCAGGGAGCTGGGTGAGCTTAAAGAACTGCGCCAGCAATATTGAGAGTCTGGTGCCCCTGTCTCCACTTTAAGGACCAGAATTCTCCCTTCCAAGGATCAAGGAGTCCTTTTTTCTGGACGTTGGTTAGAGAAGACTCCTTTTTTGTGATCACAAGATCCATTACATCATGTTGAAAGCTCCAATTCTTGTGAGTGTTGTTGATCGGCGCTGTTGAGCACCTAACACATATTAGCTGCCATGCTACACTCACTCTCACTAGTTCTGGGTTGAGAGGGAGGATAATTCTGAAGCCCCATTTACCTGGACCAACCCTACCCCTCTTCCTCCGGGAGCAGTGAGCAAGAGAGACCTTTCCTCACTGGTAGTCCCAGGCCGGTCTGTGGCCTGGACCAGTTGTCTGGCACTACTCCCTAACCTTAGGTCTTAGGGCACTGAGGACAGGCAGCCTTAAACTGTGAGCTTTCTTGGCTCTCAAGTTTGAGGGGAGCCCTGGGCATCACCGAGGGGCTTCCTGCTTGGGACTGAGGAAAGGAAGAAAAGGGGAAGGAGCAGGAAAACATGAGGAAGGGTGAGAAAAAAGCAGGGAGAGAGTGCCACTCTTGTCCCCGAAGATGTGTCCTTTCAGGCCCTGCCAGCAGGGATTTGCGGTGCGGGCAGGCTGGTGTGGTACAGCAGCCTGTCCCGCACACAGCGAGCATTTAGCACGAACTGTATGCCAAGCACTATTCTAGGTGCTGAGGGTGCCAGAGGAGAAGGCAAAAGTCCCTGCTCTCATGGAGTGCCCATTCTAATAGGGGAGACTGATAATAAGCAAGCAACAAGAAAAGGTAAATAAACAAGAGAATATCAGGAAGCAATTTAGTGCTTTGATGAAGAGAAAACAGGATGACATATCAGAACAGGGTTTGGCTGTATGCGGCCCACCTTCCGTTTTTTAATCCCCGGGGGGCTAAGAATGGTTTTTATGTTTTTAAATGGGAAAAAAATCAAAAGGAGAGTAACACCCGTGGCCTGTGGAAGTGACAGGAAAACAGAGCTGCAGTGTCCTTAAACCGAGTTTGGATGGAACATCGCCAGTCACGTGCGTATGTGCTGCTGATGGCTGCCGTGTTGCCACACAGAGCTGAGTGCTGGCTGCAGACCACATACATCTCTCAATGCCTGAAGTACTGACTATATGCACTTTATTTAAAAAGTGGGTGGTTGCCAAAGGCCTTTCTGAGGTGACAATTGGAGCCAGTCACGTGAAGATCTAGGGAAAGGAACACCCATTTCAAGGATGCTGAGGTGGGAAAGAACTTGGTATGTTCAAGTGGCAGGAAGGACTGGGGTGCAGCTGGAGGAGTAGCCTGTCTTTATTCCACAGTGGCCATACCTCCCCTTGCTTACCTGAGGATAGCAGTGGTTTCAGGTTTGTGGTTCATCTCCCAGCATGCTCTGTTCCCTCCCAGTTGCCTTTCTCTTGGTTCCTTTTGGTCTTAGTTGTTTATGTTAGAGCTTTCCCTCAGAAGCTCTGCTATTGTTCCATTGTCTGCTTCTACCTAAGGGGGGTGGGCAAAGAAAGCCCAGGGAGGCTCTGGCCAGGTGGGTAAGTGTTGGAGGCCAGCTGTGGCCATCAGGCAGGGCTCTAATTTTAGGAGGTGGATTTCATATGCATATTTTTCCCTGGCTCAGTCAGATTTCATGGAAAGTGTACCCCCAGTTTCTTGCTGGAGAGCACTGTCTGGTCATCAGCATTCTGGCAACTGAGTGGGAGAAAAATGCCGGGGACATCTCAATATTCAATATGCAGACGTTCACTAGCTCTCCTGTTTTCTGCACAGCACTCTTGTGTTCAGCTGGACCTGGTATCCTCTGGCTTGGGGACACTCATGTTGCTCTCTCCTCGGGAAGGAACTCCTGGCTTCAGCTGAGCTGGCAAGGGGCAGCCCCCACTACACAGAGTCGAGGAAAGGATTTCGGGAGCTATCTCTCTTGGAGCTGACTTTGAGCATTCCCCTGTCTTTACCTCCATTTCCAGAGACACCTGGTACCATCAGTTCTTTTTATTTATTGTAAGACTTTACTTATTTATTTTTAGAGAGAGGGGAAGGGAGGGAAAAAGAGAGGGAGAGAAACATCAGTGTGTGAGAGGTACATCAATCAGTTGCCTCTCACCTCCACCCCCATCCTGGGACCTGGCATGTGCCTGACTGGGAATTGAACTGGTGACCTTCTGCTTTGTGGGATGATGCCCAACCAAGCCACACCAGCCAGGGCTACAAACACCTTAAAAAAAAAAATGCCTTTATGGTCATCTTAGACAGTTCCACTACTGAGAAAAGTAGTTCTGTTGAGTCAACCACCTTTGTCCTGATTGACTTAAATGAAGTACTACTGTGGTCATTGTATGAAGACACAAAGAAAGGAATGGAAGCAGAGAGACCCAGTTAGAGGGCTGTGCAGAGGTCTAGATGAGAGACGATGATGCTCTGAATGAGAGGGTAGTGGTGGAGATGAAAGGAAGTGGGTGACCTCGAGTTAAGTTTTGAAGGCAGTCACTATGACTTCCTGATGGCTTGGTCATAGAGGGTGTGAGAAGGTGAGGAATTAAGATTAACTCCAAATTTCCTGGTGCCATTTACTATGATGGGAAAGTCTTGGGGAGGGTAATTTTGTGGGTGGAGATCAAGACTCAAGGTTGAGTGCCTATTTAGACATCCAAGTGGAGATGTGAAGGAACAGCTGCATATATGATTCTGGAATCAAGGAGAGAGGTCAGAGCTGGATTTAGATTTCACTGGCATCTGGATCGGCATTTAAACCCTCTGGACTAGATGAGGTTACTTAGGAGGACAGTATGGATGGAGAAAAGAGGTGCCCCCAGTGCTGCTTGGAGCCACTCCAGGACTTAAGGATAGAAGAGAGGAGGATGAAGACCAGGGAAGTGTGGGTTTCTTCTCAGTAATGAAGATAAAGTATTTCCACAGGAAGAGGGAAAACACTACTGGCAGATAGACGAGAAGAGGATGGAAAAATGATCATTTGAGATTGACATGTCTTCCCTTCTTCATGAGTAATAGTACACCTTCATTTTAGCTAGGCACATGGTACTTGGAATAAAAACCATATTTCTCAGTCTCCTTTCTGGCTAGATGTGGCAATGGAGATAAACAGAACTGCAATTTCCAGAAGTGTCCTAAAAGGGAGGAGGCATATTCATTACCCCTTTCCAGTTGACTGCATTGTGATGTAATGGCTGAATTTCCTGCAACCTTTTTTTTAAAGATTTTATTTATTTATTTTTAGAGAGAAGGGAAGGGAGGGAGAAAGAAAGGGAGAGAAACATCAATGTGGAAGAGATTCATCAATTGGTTGCCTTTCATATGCCCCCTACTGGGGACCTGGCCCACAACCCAAGCATGTGCCCAGCCTGGGAATCGACCTGGCGGCCTTTCGGTTTGCAGGTTGGCACTCAGTGCACTGAGCCGCACCAGCCAGGGCTCTGCAGCCTTTTTGCACCTCAGATGACCTTAGAAGTAGAAATGATGCATGCTAAAGCAGCAGGTAAAAGAGGATCTTCACTCTGATGCCATGAGCACAGTGAGAGCTCTGGACAGATTTTATATGAGAGACGAACAAACTATCTTGTTTAAGTCACATTTTCTAAAACTGATTTTAGAGAGAGAGGAAGGTGGGGGGGATACAGAGAGAGAAACATCAATTTGTTGTCTCACCCACTCATGCACTCACTGGTTGATTCTCGTTTGTGCCCTGATCAGGGAGTGAACCCTCAACCGTGGCGTATCATGATGATGCTCTAAGCAACTGAGCTATGTGGCCAGAGCCGTTGTTTAAGTCACTGTGATTTTGTGTTTTTTATAGTATCATTGGATCTGGGAACAGACATTAGAGGCATAGTGGTTAAAGCACGAACAGCTGCAAACACGACAACACCACCACCTCTGTGACTCTGTATAACACTTTTCAGTTTGCAAAACACTTTCAAATACACTGTCTTAACTGATGTTTGCAGCTCCATTGTGATACTGTAGACATCATCTTCGTAGATGAAGAAACTGAGGTTCAGAGAAATCACCAACTCATGCCTCCTGATTACTAAGTTGTAGGACTTACATGTGAACCTGGATCTTCTGGCTCCTCACCCAGTGCTCAAGAATATAGGTGAGAATACAGGTCATGATTGTGCATGAGGTTCTACCTCAGAGTTTGCTTGATATTGGGGGTGGTAGTTAGAAGTTTGCCCCCAGAGAAGCTCTCAGAGAAGGCTGGCATTAAGAAGAAAGCTGCTTTTTTTTTTTTTTTTGTGCAGCAAAGTTTCCTCACTTTTCAGGAAAACACCTAAATTTCTACAGGGTAATGTGAGATACAAGAGGTCATGGAAAATAAAGGGAATTAAAATTAGACAACAATCAACGTTGGAGGCAAAATGTGTTTGCCAGCTGGCTTGCTAGCAGTCCCATCTTGGAGGTAACTGGGTAGCAATCAGAAGTTCAGACCAGGAGCTGCTGACCAGGAGTGCCGGTGACCATATAAATGTGTTTTCCGCATCATAGGATCTGCTTCTCTTTGCAGTCTGTGCTCCTCAGAGGCCAAGCTGAAAACTTTCGAAGTTTGGCACGAGTCTCTTCTTCTGCTTTTCCTCTTCAGTAACTGCTTTGCTGATTTCTTTCCAGTTTTTTCCCCTAAATCCCCATTGATCCTGGTGGAGACACTTTGCGGTGAATGCATGCCAAATGTCATTTTAAGATTGTTGGGGATATACAGATTTTAAGGTGGTTAAGGCTTTGCACCTTCCTAGCAGCAAGCCAAAGTGAGAGCACCTTTAAGTGACTCAAAGCTGCACAGTGAGAAAGTGGAAGCTGGAATTTGAAGGCAGCCTTGTGTCTCCCCAGCTTTCACTTTAGAAAATCAAGAGCCACCCTGACCCTTGGTAAATACCTTTCTGTTCATCCGACCCATGGCCCCTTTAATCTTGCCTGACCCACCCTAGAACTGCTGCTGGAGACACATTAAAGCAAGCCTTTCATGCTGTGCTTGCCGCAGGGAAAGGCTTCAGCCCTTCCCTGTCTACTGCCAGCCCATTGGCTCTCTCTCTTCATCTCCCTGGATTGCAGATTCCTGGCTGTAGTCCCTGGCTTTGATATTTGCTCCTGCTAGCTCAAGTTTGGCAACTCATCACATTCCCCTGGAAGGTTTTTTTCATGAGCCCTCTGCTCTGTTCCTGCCTCTGATTTTGTGTCCTTCCACAGGCTTGGGTAAGGAGAGCTCTCCCCTCTGGCCTGGGCCCTGCAGAACCCTGCAGCTGGGCCAGAGGTGGAAGTGACATTGAGATGGCAAGGGGCATAAAAAGACCCAAATCCTGCCCTTGGCCACAGTTTTCCTCCCTCAAGGGAGATATGCACCAAAGAGGCCAAGAAGGCATTTACCACTGTCTTTGTCAGGTGAGACTTGGACCCTGATGTCCAATTCCTGAAAGGTTGGCTTGAATGCCTAGAGCCAAAACAGGCCTCACCGAGCACCTAGAATGTGTCTGCACTGTCCTAGCTCCCTGGGACCCTGGGATGCAGCATGAATAAAAGCAAAGTTCTAGCCCTCAGAGAACTTATATCTAGTTGGGGGAAGTCTCTCTCACATACATGCACGCACGCGCGCACGCACGCACAAATAATAAAATTACATCAGGCCTCCTGTCCTATTTATTTCCCCAGGGCCACACCCAAAAGCCCTGTAGTCTTGGATCTGATCTCTGTGATAGGGGCAAGGCCACACTCACATCAGGGATCAGCACAGGGAATAGAAGACTTAAGAGTGGGGTGGGGGTTGGGTCAGTTGCCTCAAGGCCTCCTTACAGGAGGACAGCGGCACCCCACCCCACAATCTCCCCTGCCCCTACCCTTTCCCCCACCTAGAGCCCTGACAGCAAAATACTGGTAGCTTCACCTACAGAGAAAAGGCAAGAGAGTGTCAGCACAAAGGTGTGCGAGAGCTGGCTCATCTGGCTGAGGCAGCAGCCCCAGCTCTTGGTCAGTGGTAACTGGGACTGTTGGAAAGAGCCACATGCATGTGTGCTCACATGTGCAGCACACTCACTTCAAGGACTTCAGGGTGTGGTTTCTGGGACAGGGCAGGCAGTGCCTGAGAAGCAGTAGAAATGCAAATTCTCATCCCACCCATCTCAGTGGTTCAGAATCAAAGTCTGCAGGGGATCCCCTTGCACATTCAGGTTCGGGAAGCAACAGTCTAGACTTGGACCAGCTGCAAACAAAAGCTCCACCCCCAGACTGTGACCAATAATAATTCCTTCCTCTTGGAGATGCAGCGTGGGGTGGAACAGAGAGGGCTTCCTTCCCCAAGAAAGGTACATACGTTTGAGAACATATTCATAATTGTTCATAAAAACCAGTTACTAAAAATAAAATAACATCAATAAAAGTAGAAGAAAATTAAGTTTAAAAAGGGTGCTTCTTTTTATTTGGCTTGTAATATTTGACTTGTAATATTTTCAACTGTCAAAATCTTAACAAATGTCATTTTATACTTTGTATTTAAAAACAAGTTACTATCAATTGAGTTTTTAATGTCTGAGGGGATCTTTTATGCATGGAAAAGAATACTTAAAGTTGTTTATGTATTTTAATTTTTTGAATTGTAAATTTTAAAGCCTGAGTTTAAGTTCAACTTACAATTTTGCTGTTTTGTTCATAAAGCTAATATTTTTGCTAAATCTTTTACTTGCTCCTTAATGTCAGTTAGCTTATAAATTCTCTAAATGTTTACTGTCACTTACAAACTTCATTAATTAAATTAGCTTCGATGGTTTAAACTATAACTAAGCATCTAACAAAGCAGACTTACAAATCTAACAAAATCTTGGATGCTAGGAATTTAAACATTATTCATGAAACATAGTTTTAAGTAGTAGATCTAATCATATTTATTTAAGCATTTACCCTTTAAACTTAATCCACCTAAGCATTAAATTAACATCACAAGTCTAGTATAATTTTACACTTTTTCAGCACCTTAATAATCAGGTAAAAATTGTACACTTAAAATAGTTCATTTGCCCTGGCTGATGTGGCTCAGTGGATTGAGTGCTGGCCAGCAAACCGAAAAGTCTGGGGTTTGACTCACAGTCAGGGCACAGGCCTGGGTTGTGGGCCAGGTTCTCAGTAGGAGGCACACAAGAAGCAACCACACATTGATGTTTCTCTCCCTCTCTTTCTCCCTCCCTCCCCTCTCTCTAAAAAGAAAAAAATCTTCAAAAAAATAGAAATAGTTAATTTAGTGTTATATGAATTTTTTAAAGCAATTAAAATTTTAAGTTACCAAAAAGAACAGGTAAGGTGTGAATTATCCCGAATGATTACAGCAGTTATTACCACACACACATTTAGACCTGTCTCAAAGTGTTAATATGTGTGCTTGTGTCATTCGTCTTTTTATTTTCAAGCTTTAATCTAAACTTTCAAGCTTCTATCTAAACAAAGCAGGAAAAATCATAGGTGGGTTGAGGTGACTGCAGTGAAGATTCAGGATTTGTGTACACTTGAGAGTCGGGGTTTGGCTCCATGTCTGGAGTTGCCATGCTCTCACAGGCTAGGGAGTCGCATGGGGACTGGGTGAGTCTGGGAGTAAAGCCCGGATGTGTCTTCTAGAATAATTCCACCCAGCCTGGCAATTGTCTGTGGGAATGCCTTCCTGTGGTCAAATTTTGTGTGCCAGAATAACAAAATTTGTAAAACCTCACAAAAAAAATACAATTCAGTGCATCTTTTGTTCCAGGGTGTTGCACTGCCTGGATATAAATGCAAGAATTCACGGCTAGTTAATTGTTAACTAACCCATGGCATTGTCTGACTAGTTGACATTTGGGGGAACTCACATGTACCTTTTTTAGTCTAGCTCATACTTAGTATCATTACAGACTTTTCATAAGACTTTCGTTTTCTTTCTGATACTCAGATTGTTTCCATTTTGTCTTTTTTTTCCTGTGTCCTTTTTCCTCTTAACACTGATTCAAACTTTTTTTAATCCTCACCCGAGGATATGTTTATTGATTTTAGAGAGAGAGGAAGGGAGGGAGGGAGAGAGAAGGAAAGAAAAATCCATGTGAGAGAGAAACATTGGTTGCCTTCCTAATGCATCTGGACAGGGGCTTGAATTCAAAACCTAGTTCATGCCCTGATGGGGAATCAAACCCACAACTTTAAAAAATTTTTTTGATGTATGCAATGACCAACTGAGAACCCAGCCAACTTGTCTACTTCAAACATTTTTAAAGCTGACATGCTTACGGCATCGTCTGGAAGACTTAGGTGTACTTTGACTTTTACCATCCAGAGAAAGGAATCAGCTAGAGTCCAAGGAGCCCTGGTTTCTTTAAGAGGTGAATGTTGCTAGGGACCAATATCTGGGTGCTCCTGGTGTGAATCAAATTACCCATATGAAGACAGAAGGGGAGGAGTGGTCTCCATGTCTCACCCACTCCACTGAGAGAGCCAGGAAATGAGTTTGAGGTGATGTGTACAATGTAACTCCAAGCCTAAGTTCTTTTTTTTTTTTTAAGATTTTATTTATTTATTTTTAGAGAGAGAGGAAGGGAAGGAGAAAGAGAGGGAAAGAAACATCAATATGTGATGTGGTTGCCTCTCAGACCCTGTATTGGGGACCTGGCCTGCAACCCAGGCATGTGCCCTGATTGGGAATCAAACCACTGACCCTTTGGTTCGCACTCAATCCACTGAGCTACACCAGTCATGGCATAAGTTGTTTAAAAATACATGTTCTATTGTAAAAGCTTTGTATTTTATTCTCCCCCTTTTAAATGCCAGCTTTTAGCTACCAGCTGCTGCTGCTTTTTTTAAAAAAAGAAAACTTTGTCATGCTGTGTATATGTTTTAATTATAATATTAATGAACCTTTTTGTGTCATAATGAACAAATACTGACTTAGATTCCAGATGCCCTGGCCAGGGCAGCTAATGTGTTGCTCATCACTTTTATGATCCTTGTGTGTCTTATTAACCATCATCTGCTGGTCATTTTATTGATAGTTACACAATTTCTTTTCATCCAACTCTATTGAATTCACTGGGCTTGACTGCAATTTCAAAGCATCAGCTCGGCTCTCTCTCTCCTCTCTCCTGGAGTGATCTTTGCCTTCTGGCTCTCCCCTGCCTTTACACTGGAGATGGGTCCTCATTTTCATTCTCCCTGGTATCTTCAAGACTTTTCTCAGGCTGTCTCAGTGTATGTGCCTCAACCATTTGCTCTTTAAAGAAGCCAGCTTTTCAGACCAAAATATATTTGGCAAAGTTAACCCATTTGACACACATGTTTTTGTAAGTTAGTAGATGTTTTTTCCATAGTACATATCATGACAAAAAGCAAGAAGCCTAGTTTCCATCAGCTTGTGCTTCAAATCCAAGCCCTTCCACATCCCCCCATTCATCCTCTGCCAAACCCTCACCCTTAAGTGCTCAGCATGTCTTTGCCCTGACCCAGCTCCCAGCTCCTACTTCGTACCTTCACCCACCATGCTGCCCCATAGGGACCAGCAAGCATCCCATATCTCCACCCTGTCTGTGAAGGACATACCCTCAACTCCTGTTCACACCTTTGTGGGATGTCCTCCCTTTGAGTGTGTATGCACCTGTGACTTGCTTCTAATGAACAGGATATGGCAAAGGTGACGGGGGTGTCACACCTGTGATTAAGTTATATTATAGAAGACGGTCTCATGGACAGACTCCTTCTAGAGACTCTCTTGCTGGCTTGATGAAATAAGTGGTTGTGCTGGGAAAAGCCACCTGGCTAATCCCTGAGGGTCACCTCTAAGAGCTGAGGACAGCTTCCAGCAGACAGACAGTAGGAAGCCAGGGGCCTCAACTGTACAGCCACAAAGAAGTGGATTCTGACAACAATGTGAGTGAGTGTGGATGCAGATTCTTCCCTGGTCAAGCATCCAGATGGTAATCTGGCCAACAACCCGCTGGCAGCTCTGTGAGACCTTGAGCAGAGGACCCAGGTAAGCCAGGCTGGGGTTGACTCACCAAAACTGTGGGATGATAAGTCGGTGTTGTTTTAAGCTTCTGAGTCTGGTGATTGTTGTGTGACTACAGATAACTAATACACCTACAGACACTTTCTCTTCTGTGGCCTTCCCTCACGGCGGCTCGTTCCATTCTTCCATACTACGACACAAAACCTGGGCAC
The DNA here is from genome assembly GCA_004027475.1 of Anoura caudifer. Classification (NCBI taxonomy): domain Eukaryota; kingdom Metazoa; phylum Chordata; class Mammalia; order Chiroptera; family Phyllostomidae; genus Anoura; species Anoura caudifer. The sequence goes on along the minus strand of PVKU01008891.1, from coordinate 37,819 downwards.
CTCTTCCCTTAGACCATTTTTCTGCTGCATGGCTATGCCATCCTCTTCCCCAATGACAGCCTCTGCTGTTGACTGGCCTCTGGCCCTCATTCTTCAAATTCTCAGCATCAGGATACATTTCATATCCTCTTCTCACCCTAGGTAAATTCAGGGTCAGTTTGAGGTAGACAATCAGTTTCTTGACTTCCTTCTCTCTAAGCCACCCACTTCCACAGTCACACTGGGCCTTTGGCATCACTGGAAACTGTTCCACTCCAAATTCAAAGTCAGTCTTCTACCCTTTCTACCTCCTGTCCTTTCAGCTGACTTGTTCCGCTGTTCGCATTAATAGTTTTCCCCTCATCAGCAATGCTGATCTATCAATCTCTCTAGTTATCTCCATACCAGCAGTCCTCTTGCTTCTTTTCTGCCCTCCTTAACAACATAGATCCCGTGTCTATGCCCTAACTTTCATCCTTTGTCACTTTGTCATACCCATTTGGCAAAATCCCAACAGTAGATGCACCCAATATCCAAAATTACCATGATTGCTTTCAAACAGCCTCTGGGAGAGTCACACAGCAGGACATATTGGTACCACATAAATTCATGGTTACTGTATTCAAACAAGCCTTCCGTATACCCAGGGAACCCTGTTAAGTGTCCCTGATGAACTCACTCTCCTGTGTTGATTATTTCAAACCTCTGGCTCTTTCTTACACCTCCACATACAGCATATAACCCTCAGTCTCTGTCTCTCATTCACTCTCCTCAGCAGGGAGAATGGAAACCATTAAAAGAAAGTCCCCATCTAGGACATAATTCTACCTGTTTGCTCCCATTCTGTCCACTTTTCCCTCCTGTTGCAATGCAAGTGCTATTGTCCTTTCTGCCTTAGCCAAATCTCTACACTTACAATTTGGATTTCATCCTTTTCCTCCTTAAATAGAAACTTCCATTGTTTGTGGTCTCTTATCTTTCCCATATATTCAATCACTTCCTCTTGACTCCCTATAAGTTTTTAAATATATATTATTCTGTCCCATTTTCTGTTTCTTCTTCTGGGATGCCAATTAACCATATATTAGACATTTTGATATTGTTGCACAGGTCCTTGTGACTCTGTTATCTTTTATTTTCTAAAAGATTTTATTTATTTATTTTTAGAGAGAGGGCAAGGGAGAGAGAAAGAGAGGGGGAGAAACATCAACATGTGGCTATCTCTCGTACACCCCCCACTGGGGACCTGGCCTGTAACCCAGGCATGTGCCCTGACTGGGAATTGAACCAGCGACCCTTTGCTTTGCAGGCTGGCACTTAATCCACTGCGCCATACCAGCCAGGGCTGATGAGCCATTCTTGACACCTTTCTCCCCTTAATTCGTCACATCCATTGCCAATTTGTACATTTCACTTTCCAAATCTCTCTCAGGTCTATCAATATCCTTTCTTTGCCACTACCACCAACCTAGACCAAGCTAACTTCATCTTGTGCCTAAACCACTGCTAAAACCTCCATGTTGGTCCCTACACCTCTCCAATTTGTTCTCTATATTACAGCCAGAGTGATAGTCTCAAAATGCAACTCGTTTATTTAAAACACTTCAAGTCAAAGATGACTTATTTATCTTAAGACATATATACATGTCAAAATCCTTAACATGACCTGGCATAGTCTCCTGCCTATGTGATTCTTTGCTGTTATCTTGTATCATGCCCCTGGCCCCAACTCCCTTGCTCCATGCATTAATGTTTTACTTGTACTGTGGCAAATTCATGTTTGGGTTTAACACTTTTGATTGGTCAGTCTTTTTACATGTGGTTTTGGTCTGCGGGGCAGAATTTAAAGTGTGATTTTAAACCACTGAATTGCCCTTGATAAGAATATTCTAAGAGCATTAAGAAAGTTGATACAAATATAACTGATATGGCTATTATTGTTACATTTATTGATTACAACAAATCATGCAAATTCCTTAGTTGCTGCTCACATGTTCAGCTAGATGGTGTACATGTGGCACATACACAGTCAGGTGCAGACACTCACAGGTAGTTGTTACCATGTGTTTCTGAGACTCTACAATAGGTAGACAAATGCCAAAGGCTTTAGCTTACCTGAAGGTCTTCTGTAGGGGTGTTCTGCTTTTTTTGGCCTATATACTTTTCTGTCTGATTTCACAATGTTGCCTGAGCATTTCTGTCTTTATGGAGGACATACTGACCACCAGGAATTCCAGACATAGCATCTGTACTTCTTTAGAAAGGGTCTGACCAAGGCTTGCAAAACCTAGGTGGCTCCAAACAGCCCCTACTTGGAAGTACATGCTTTCTGCAGGCACTGACCCACCTCAGGTCACACATGCAGATGTGCACAGCCACCCAGAGTTACTGGTATTCATTATGCTCAATGATTTTGATCAGTTGGTCTCCATTTTTCATGCCTGAAAACTTGGATCTAACTCACTCTCGCCCCTGCAGTGCATCGGAAGATGGACAGGAGTTTGAAGGCCCTAATTTGGCCCAGGGGCTGGCAAACTATGACCTGATATCTGTTTTTGTAAATAAAGTTTTATTGGAACACAGTCTTGCTCATTCATTTATTCATTGTCTATGGCTGCTTTTGTGCTGCAATGGCTGATTTGACTAGTTGTGACAGAGAACATATGGTCTGGAAAGCCTAAAATATTTAGCATCTGGCCTTTTAGAGAACAAGTTTACAGACCTCTGATTTAGTCTTTGTTTTCCAACTGTTTTAGCAACAATTGATAACAAAGTAGAGTTGCCAGATTTAGCTATTAAAAACACAGGACACTTAGATAAATAATGAATTTTAGATAGACAATGAATACTTTTTTAGAGTAAGTACATATGTTCCAAATACCGCAGGACAAACTTATAATAGAGACTTGTGCAACATGCCTGTCAGCCCCTCAATCCTGCTACATCCACTGCACTTTGAGCTTTGGAAGAGAAAGAAGTTGAAGGAAGGACCCTTGGGATGATCTGTATTCTTTAGAAGAGGGAGCTGGAAAAGAAGCAGAACAGTTTTTGGTCACTTCTGCCTGCCTTACCATGACGATGTGGGAGGTCTGGGTTTGGGTCCTCTTGGTGCAGCTGGTAGGCTTCAGTGAGCAGCAATAACTCTTCAAATTGCATGGAAGAGTGTTGTTGAAGGGGGAGAGGCAGGGAATGACCTGTTTCACTCTTCACACTGGAAAGTACTTCTTTAAACTAGCAGCTCCACTGTGCATTCAAATGATGGTTTGTTTATAAGTCCTCTTGTCTGGTTTAGTGCCTTGGTTTCACTCCTGGATACATGTGGAAACCACCACTTTTTGCTGGTAGACCTCTTAGTACACTCTGCTTCTCACTCTCCCTTCATGTCATCTCATCATCTCATGCTGGAGAGTTAGTCAAAGTCACTTTAGACACCGGACACCTCTGAAGTGACTCTGCACACATAGCTGATAGAAGCTGGAAAGAGTAGCAGTTAAGTGCCAGGCCCTGAAACCAGACAACCTGGGGTTAGATAATGGCATATTCATTTACTGGGTAAATGACCTGGGGGAATTACCTAACTCATAAATATTAATTTTTTATTGATTTTTTTTTTAGAGAGAGGAAGGGAGAGAGAGAGAGAGAAATCCATTTGTTATCCCACTTATTCATGCTCCTGTCAGGTGACTCTTGTGTGTGCCCTGATCTGGGATCCAGCCCATTGGGATGACACTCTAATCAACAGAGCTACCTGGCCAGCGCAGCCGAAACCCTTTGAACCTCAGTTTCCTCATCTGTAACATGGAGGGCTGATGGGCTGATGGTAGTAGCTATCTCATTCAGTTGTTGTGAGAGTCAAGTGAATTAGCACATTTAAAGTACTTAGAACTGTGTCTGGGACATAAGCATTTGGAAAATGTCAGCTGCTGTTCTGTGCTTTACAAGGGGAAAAGAAACCTCTGGCTAGATGTGAAGGGCTGGGAACTCAGCCTCCAGCAGTGTGAATTCTTCCCACTAGGTGTCACAATTCAGCAGGTATTGTCTGTGCCTAAGCTTGACTTGAGGTCGCTGGGTGGAAACTTCATTTTGCTTATTATCATTTTTGCTTTGGTTTGGGGATTTCAAGGGTATAAACTGACATGCTATCTTTTGAGGTCTGTGGGGATCCAGAAATTCCAGCAGAATTGCTGACATGCAGAGCTGAAAGGAGCTGTTTGGAGTACTGCCTTTGTTCATAGGTAATATGACCTATAATTTATTGTCCAAAGAAAGATATTTTGAGACTGAAAGGGGAACTATTAATAACTATGCCAGGACAAAAGTAGTAAATGGGACATGCCTGACAACCTGGATATCGTCACCCTCTCTATAGGGTGGTTTTTCCTCAGCATTTCCAGAATCTCCAGGACACAAACTCACTGACATTCCTCAGAAGCCTATACAGTAAGCTGAGACCTGCTTTTTGGAGCTTCTGCCCTGAGGGCTTGCCTCCTTGTCAGGTCATTTATTTGAGTTTTGTCCTCAGTGGACATAGTAGTATGTGTCTGCCTCAAAGACTGCAAGTCACCTTAGCCTCCTTTATGTTGAATAATTCCGAATGCTCTGTGGCTCTCCTCCATGGCTTTATCCTGCAGCTGTAAACCCCTTTGGAGGAACTGAGTCCTTCTTCTCTGCATATGTTGAAGGAGAGTGAGCAGCATGGCCACTTTCTGGGATATTGCTGAAAGGATTCTTCTAAGGTTTCTTCCATCCCTGAGGTTCATAATCCTATTACTTGCAATTTGCTTTTCTTTTTGGAAGGGCAGGAGGAAGCTAACATTTGTTGAGCATCATCTTCCATCAAATGTGCTTTCACCCCCATCTAATAATGCCACAGGGTCATCCCATCAACCGTGTGGCACTGGTATTATTAAGGTGAGGAAATTGAGACCTAGAAAGGTTACAGCCCATCAGAGGCAGAGCCAGGATTCAATTCCAGCTCTGGGTCCAAAGCCCTGTGGTTTCTACCACACCAGGTTACTTCCCACTGGCTTTGCAGTAAAACTAGTCACAGCAGAACTCACTAGCAAGTCCCTTCTCTCTCTGGGTCTCAATTTCTTCTTCCGGAAGTCGGTGGAGTTTTCAATATGTGCTAAAAGGCTGGAGAGATTGGGGCTTGGAAGACTTGGGGGTGGGTAGTGAACAAGGTTTTGAAGAAAGAGAATGGAGAGTCGGGAAATGGATTATTGGTTTAAGTCTGATAGACAAAAACAGGACTGTGTGTATGAGGGGTGGGGGCTGAGGAGATGAGTGGAAACTGCCAGTCTAATTAGGAGAGGTGAAGGGGACCCCGGTGATTATAACCAGGTTTAAAACTTTGTTTCAACTCATTTGTAGCACATGATCATGCACGTGGGAAACAAAGAATACATTTCGATGACAATAATGGTATGGACTCTTCGGAAAAGAGTCCTGGACTTCTGCTCCAAGAATCAAAGCCTGGAAACGCCTATAGGAAGCACTCCACTATAGATGTCTAACTTGAGTTTTTCCTGACTTAATTCAGTTCTGCCGGCAAAGGTGCCCTTTACCAACACTTGGAGGCCTTTAGCTCTTGGGGAGACAGATAGCGGCTCCTCCGGGCAGTATATAATACACACCCGCGACGTCAACATCTCAAATAGTCCGTCCCAAATAGCACGGAAGGATTTCTTAGGTGTGGGGGTGGGGGTGGTGAAGTCAGACATCCTAGCCGGAGGGGGAAAGCTGAGATCCTGGCCAGCTCCGGCCTTGAGGTGGTGAATGGGGCCCCAGCCCAGGATCGCGAACTCCCAGGCTCTGACCTCTTCCTCCCCAGCTCCGGTCCGGGCTGCAGCTCAGGCCTATGGGGGCTAGGGGAAGGAGTCGTACTAACGCCTCTGAGAAGCGGCCAGTCCAGAATCCAGGCGGTGGGGAGGAGAGGAAGTGTTCCGGAGCCCCAGAGCCCGGCCACGCCCGGCCCAGGACGCCCGTGCCCAGCACGACCCTGGCCTTGCACCTTGAGCTCTCTCCAGCTCTAACGCACCGGATCCAGGGTGTGTTGGAGACCTCCTGCCCTTCCCCCACCCTCACAGCCGGGTCCACCACCCCTCCTCGAGCCCGCTCCAGCTTCCTTTGGCAGCCGGGTCACCCCGCCCATCGCACTTCAGCTCCCAGCCTCCCGGCCTCGCCCCGCCCCCGCAGCCGGCCCCGCCCCGCTGCCAGGCTGTGCTCCGCAGGCCCCGCCCCCCACCGCGAGTCCCGGCCCCGCCCCATTTCTGCTGGCTGAGGCTGTAGTAGCAGAGGCTACGGAGCGCGAGGGAATCGGGATCCCGCATTCCTGGGAGATCGGTGAGTGCGTCCCCGGGCGGGCGGCGGGTTCGGGAGCGAGAGAGCTTGTGGGGGTCGGGTCAGTTGTAGGCAAGCCAGGCGAGCCCTCTACTAGGTTTTCAGAAGGGGGAGCGCCTCAGGGGCACCTCCCCGAGGGGATGTCGGGAGGGCGGTAGTGGGGCGGTATGAGGAAGGGGTCGGGTAGGCGTCCTGTGAGGGCCAGGAAGCGGCTAGGGAAAGGGAAGGTGTGGGCGGGGCCCGGGACCGGGACTAGAAGGGATCTGCACGGAGAGGCTTGGAGGGTGAACCGCGGGATCCAAGGGGAAGGGATGAGAGGTCTGTAGAGTGCAGCAGAAAGGGAGAGCCTCGGAGCTGTCAGGGTTTCTGACTGTGTGGCCCAGTAGACCCCAGTGGCTTGGAGGTAGTCCATATAGTGCCCTCAGGCAGAGCCAGGATACCGTCCGCATGCCCTTCCACCCTCACCCTCGCTCCCCCGCCCTGCACCCCTGACCAGTCCTTGGGCCACCGCTGGCTGATCGGCGCTCAGAGTGACAGAGCTTTGGCACACCTCGAGGTCTGAGATGTAGTCCATCTGTGCCTCCAAGTTTGGGACTTTAAAAAACTTTCTTGTGGTTAAAAAAGTCCAAAGAAGAAACTGGCTTGTTATGAGAGCAGCATTTGTACTTGTGTATCTCGAAACAGGAGTCTTGGATCGGGTCTCTTTGAAAAAGATACTGGTCTCTCCTCTACCTCTTTCTTCCCTAGATGCCTGTAGTGTCTGGGGAAGTATGAAGCATTGGGGTAGTATGGGGTCCCCTGGGCTATGTCTACCTTTCTTACCCCATCCCCAAAATGGGACTAAGAACGCAGCTTTTCAACTCCCTTTGTTCAGAGAACTAAACTGATGTGAGGATGCCCTTCTGACTTGCAGCTGTCCCCTTCTCTGACTCAGGTATTTCCTCCTCCAGGAAGTTTTCCTAGACTAGTGGAGAAAACGGAGGGCTCATGCTGTGATCACCCTGTACATCAGCCAGCTTTTCTCTCTCTACTAAAAATAGCCATAGAGAACGTTTTGTATGTAGTTCTGCTATAAAGATGTGCAGTCAGCTTGTCATCATAAGTAATGGGGTGGAGGAGAAGTATTATGGATAATTTCAAACAATGGACTGGACAAATCATTTATATTTAGCTAAGGAATGCAGCCAGGGAGGCAGATATTTACACCATCTTCCTGCCCTCTGCCTAGTCTGGCATGGATGTTGCAGCTGGGCTGTAGATTGGGGTTGAGGGAGGTAAGAATACAGGGGTGGACAAAACTTGGGTAATTCAGTTCTGCACTCACTCACTGAAGATGTGCTATGTGCCAGGCTCTGAATAGCTGAGAGTGGGCCACAATGAAGTAGGATCATTTTTTTTAATCTGAATTAATGATACATTAGTCTTCTTTACATGTTTTAACATTAATAACAATGAGTATTTATAAAACATTGTATAGTTGGCCAAGTGCTTTCTCTGCACATTAGCTGTATATAAAGTTATTTGATTCAGGTATAATCTTGTAAAGTATATGTTATTTTTAATTGCCTTCTTAGGTTGTGAAAATGAGGCTCAGAGAGAAGTTACTTCTCTGAGGCCACAGAACTCATTGAGTGGCAGAAGCAGAACTTGAGTCTGTCTGTGGCCTGTGACCCCTCATGGCCTGTGCTTTCCCATTGTGCTGTGCTACTGCCTGCCATTTTTCTTAACTGAGCTTGAGGGTCTTAGTGTCCCCAGCACCTATATGTGCAGCCCTGGTCAAGTTACCTCCCCTTCCAACTTTCTGTTTTGGAGGGTTATTGAGTTAAAATGTTTCTAGAGTCTCTTTCAGCATCAGATAATTAGCAGTATAAGATCATATTGGCAGCCAATGAGGCAATTAATGTGTGTTTTATTTTTAAAAATTTTTAATTGTGGTAAAAAAATGCATAACAAAATTTACAACCATTTTTAAATGTCCAGTTCAGTTGCATTAAGTACAATATATCATTGTTGTGCAACATCTCCAGAACTTTCACACATGCACAAGTGAAACAGCATACCCCTTAAACAGTAATTCCTCATTTCTCCCTCTCCCCAGTCCTTGGCACCCCCCATTTTATTTAGTGTGCTTTATTCAGCTCCTACTATGTGCTTAATAAATGTTGCCCTTGAGGAATTAATAAGGAGAAACAGCTCAGCTTAAGTGGAAACCCTCCGGGCAGGGGTCGCTGGCTGTTGTGCTGGTGCTGATTCCTGAGTCTCTAACTCTAGCACTGGCTAGTACTGTTAAGTGTATGAGTTGGTGAGGCCTTGGGCAAGTGCCTTCACCTCTTGTAGCTTTAGCTTCCTGCTTGCAAAGTAAGGAAAAGAAAACTAGGCTGTCAGGCTTTTGGAGGAACAATGAGATCATGTATGTGAAGCACAAAGCTTAGGGCCTCTTACACAGCAGGTGGTAGCTGTTACTTATACTATAGCTGAGGAGGCTAGACTGGTATGCTTGGAACAAGAGAGGACAAGACTTCTTTTTTTCCATCATTAGGGCCCAGGCCTGCTCTGTTTGTCATGCCCAGTGACTAAGGTTATGGCTTTAGTCCAAGTACTGTAGCCCAGCACTCAATATCCTTTCTATTCATTCTCAGTCTACTTAGCCTTATCTCTCACTGGTCTCCCCCCAGGAACCCTAAGTTCTAGCCAGACGGATCTCCCAAGCATGGTTTGCTCATTCCTTCTTTGACCTTTAGTTCATACTGTTCTACCTTCCTGGAATGCTCTTCCTCAGTCCCCCCTTCCCCTCTTTCAAGACCCTTTTCATGTCTGAGCTCTTTCATGGAAACTTCCCTGGCCATTCATCCTGAAAGACCCTCTTTTTCTTTGGAACTCCTATGACATTTTCTGACTTCATCTCTCCTGGCTTTTCTATACTGCTTGGGGTGTTCGTTTAGTGAATTTGATGAATACTTTGTGCGTGTGTGTGTCATAGCACAAGAGTCTGTGCTACGTTCTGATGATGCAAAAATGAAAAAGGTAAAGGTCCTTGTCTTCATGGGCCTTATAATGCAGTAAAGGGTTAAGAAAGGGGTTCAAAAATGACAATTCATATTGTAAGGTGAGTGGCCTGTGAGAGTAAAGTGTTATGTGGGTTCAAACAGTGGGATATATCACCCTGATTTTGGAGGAACACTTCATGCAGGTGGTATTGGACATGAACTTTGAAGGGTTGCTTGCATTTCAATAGAAGGAAGGAGGCACCCAGAAAGTGCTTGGGTGTGTAGAATAGCTTAGGTGGGACAGTGAGTGGGTTGTGTGGAGGGAAGCAGGGAGAGAAAAGGCTAGACAGGGAAACATGGCCATACAGTGGGTGGCTTCAAATGTCCAGCCAACGAATTTCATCTATCCATTCATTTATTTAAGGAAAGGTGAGTGCTCACCATGTGCAAGTCCTGAGCTGGTACTGGGGAGATAGCAGTCTGCCTTGGGAGGCCCTGGGAACTTTGCAGGTTTTTGAATAGGGGTAGCAGAAGCAGGGCTAGGCTTTAGGAGAGTGAGTCTGGGGTCTGTGAAGAGGCGAAAGCATGGTGGGGAGAGTGGTTGGGCAACTAACTGTGAGGAATGGAGAGGAGGGACTGAACCTTAGACATTTTAGAAGTAGAAATGAGACCGTTTGTGAATTGGTTGGCCCATGTTGGTGAGGAAAGGATGAAGGGGGATTGAAGTAGATTCTGAGCATCATTGTGAAGATGCAGGGCCATTTGCTGTTCTAGTGGGTATCACAGTTTCTCTAACTAGATTGTAAGCCCCTTTGAGGCATAGATTCTCATCACCTCTGTGTTCTCCTTGGCCCAGTATTCACTCCTGAGGGGCACAGAGTAGGTACAGTGTGGACCCCTGACATTCTCAAGAAATGAGTCTTGTCATTCATGGGGATGCAGTGTATGATATGGTGACTGTAGGTAGTAGTGATGTACTGTATATTTGAAAGTTGCTTAAGTGAGTAGATATTAAAAGTTCTTATAACTTTTTTGTAACTAAAAAACAATTTTGTAACTATGTACATTGATGGATTTTCAACTAGACTTATGTAGTAGTCATTTTGGAACATATACAAATATTGAGTAATTATTTGTACACTTGAAACTAATATAATTTATATGTCAATTATATCTCACTAAAAAATAGGGACCCATTTTGCCATCCAAAAAGAAAAGAATCTTGCACCTTCTAGGGTCCCAATTTGAATCCACAGCAATATTTGTACATGGGCCTGGCTTTCTCCACAGTCACATTTCTGCAGAGCCAAGTGTTTCCTGTGTGTATATTTATACCCCAAGTTAACTACCCCTTCAACTTCTGCTACAGTTTTACCTCTCACTTGATGGACATTTTCCACCAAGTTTTATTGCTCCACAAGAGTAACTTTGATGTGGTGGAGATGAAGAAAACCAAGTGGCCTGTTCTTTACATCAGCCACCTAGGGTATGTGAATCAAACTCGTGTCTCAGTAAATTTACACAGTTTTACATATCTTGAAACTTTCAGGTCACTTGTAAGTGGTCAAAATTACAAATGTTAAATCCTTGGAAGCCAGGGGTCTACCTTAGAGATGGCAAATATGTGACATAGATACCGTTACTTCCATAACTGCCCAGAGCAGACATCACTAATCGATCACAGCTGTCTTTCCTTCTGAGCCAGGGCTCGGGTCCAGCTCATAATGCTTTAGGCACCTACCACCAGCTAAATGGAATGGGCACAGCAGCTGGAACCTGTTTGCCATTTCTGGCCATCTCTACATGTTGAATGAATGGGTTCTTGATGGGAGACTGCTGCCCCTAAGAGTGGCTGCTGCTGGGCAGCCTTCGCCCTAGAGTGGCTTCACAGAGAAGTGGTGTTGTAATTTTTTGTTTTCCTGCAGGAATATTCTGGGAACTTCTTTTATGTGTCAGCAGCAAGGTGTTTGTAGGAAATTCAAAGAAAACATGTCAGTTTTGGTCTGGGTCCATTGTGGCAGTGCTTAGAAAGTCTGTGTTATAAAGTGTCTGAAGCCAAAGTCTTTCTTGCGCTTCACCTGTGGGTTGAGGGGGAAGGGTAACATAAGGTACTGATATTTTCTAGATGTCTCTCTGCCCTAACACCCGACTTGGAATTGATAAGTTCCTTAAACTGGGCTTTGGAAACCAGGAAAGAGAATCTCCTCCCCACTGTTTCTGATTGGCAGGTGGCAGCATTCTTAATTTCTTTCCTGGACAGCCACAGGAATTTAAGGAGGAAGCCTAGAAGCAGGAGAGGTCTCTAACTTCCTGCTTCCTGTCTCTTCCCAGCAGGCTTGGGAACTAGGGTGGAGGACTTCCTACCAGCCATCTATGGGAATCCAGCCAATGCTACCTATCTCTTACTTCTCTGTATGGCTGCAGCAGGAATGCCCCTGGCCTTGTGGGTGGCTGCCAGGACCCTCACCAGGGTCCTCTCTGCTCCTACAGGCTTCTGTGGTCTTGCTTTGTTCCTGGCACTTGTTCATCCAGCCCCTGTAGAGCTAGAGCTGGGCAGACGCTACTTAGGCCACCTGTGTGGACGGTGCTCATTCAGGTTCTCTCGGGTTATTGCATACAGACCCGGCTCTTCATGTTTTATTTTATGTGCATTTTATTTTGTGGCTTCCTCCTGCTGGGTGATTTGTAGATCTTTTACTTTCTAAAAACCCAGCAGTGAGGTGGGCCTGGGAAGAATGGTGCTGGCTGGTAGCTTATTCTGCCAAAAGATTCCCTTCTTTGTGAGTTCCGGCAGAAATTATTGGGTGTCCCTGGAGTGGCCACAAACCACTTATTGTCCTGCCATGTTTTGCACATTGTACTCAGATCACCAGTATTCATATTTGTCACCATCCTCGTTGGCCACAGTTTTAGATTCTTTACATATGTCCACAGCTAATTTATTAAAAATGTATTAAATCTTGATTTAAATCTCATTTAATTTTCACAAGAGTCCAGGGAGGTAGCTATCATTTCCTCCCATTTTATAGAGGCTGCAGTTAAGGCAGAGAGCAGGTCAGAGACTTGAGAGTTCAAGCCCAGGCAGTCTGGCTGCCAGGCTGTCCTGCTCCCCCTGCAGCAGCCTTGCCAGCTAGTCTCATTAGGTCCTGGGCATCCTCTGCAGGGCCCAACTTGAGCTGCTGCAGCAGGAATATGGGAGCTCCCATTTTAAGTCTCCCACTTCCCGGAGGCCTGGGTCAGTGATGACTTCCATTCTCATGGCTCTGGGACATGGGGCAGCACCTGTGAGTGGACTGTGCAGGGCAGCTAGGCATGTGGGTCTATGCTAAGGGAGATAAGGCAGGTGAAAATCAGGCAGTGGGGAGGGAAGGACTGAGGCCAAGTGATGATAGTCCTTGCTGTTCAGCACATCCTGGCTCCTCATGACATATCCTGCTCTGTGACAGAGATTCTGTGGGGCCTGGGCTAGGAGGTCCTACTGGGCAGAACCTGGTGGGGAGCTGCCCAGGAGGCCTGTGTGGTCTAACATTGCCAGTTAGCTTAGCCAGATGACCATCCTTCTTAAGTGCATATGTGTTGAAGCCACAGTGAGGGAGACCTGAGTGGAGGACTTTCTAAACAGGAAATGTAACCTCTCCTATGGCTATGGCCTCAGAGGGCTTTGGTTCATCCATTTCTTGTCATGCTGTTGAACCTCTAGAATGATGAGCAGTTCCCTGTGGGAGGTTCTAATCCTGGTTCCTGCTCCTGCCTCTAACAGGCTAGTTGACCTTTGGCAAATTACTTGTTTCTTCAGGTTGGCTTTCTCACCTGCAGAAGGGGAGGCTGGGTGATTAATTGCTAAGGTTCCTTCCATCTCTGGTAAAGGTGTTTTCTGAGGTGGGACAAAGGTTCATGTCTCAGTTTTGGCTTCTAATTCTGGGGCTTCCCACATACCTCCTCCTCTGACAGTGTGTTCTCTGGCCCTGGCCTAGACGTGGATGGAGGAGGAAAGAATAAAGTTAATGAGTAAACCTGAGGCCCTGATTTCTGATAGAAGGTGGATGAGAAGGTTGTTGACAGAGATGTTTGCCTGTCTGGTTAGTGGCAGGGTCTTGCTGCCTGACTTCTGTCCTGTGCTCACAGCTCTGCTGCTACTTTCATTTTAACTGCCTTCTGCCCTAGTCCAATGCATTTAGGAGTTAGAAGGCTCTGTTGCTGGACTCCAGCCCAACAAGTTAGTAATTTCAACTTCAATTATAGCCATAGCATAATGAAACAAGAGTGTCTGCCTGGATGAAGTTTAGCTTCCAAACCCTTCCCCTCCTCTCAAACCAAAAACAACCGAAAACAGCCTGAACTGGACTGGTGCTCTGGAGAAGTGGGCGGAGCCAGAAGGGGCACTTCCGTGGCTTTCAGAGTCTTAGTGTGTGTGCCTCACTGAATGTTCTGTTCATCCAGGAGCCAAACGCAGATTACTTTTTGATTATCCGTTGTTTATTATTATCCATGCTTTTGAGTTTACTACACCCTTTCCTCCCTCTATCTTCTTTCCCACTCCTCTTACAGTGGTTGGAAATTAACTGTACTTTGAATACTCACTTTCTGAGTGTCTCATGACCATTTCTACCCTCAACAGTCAGCATTTGTTAAAATATTTGCCATTGTGGCGGGAACAGGAAATGATGGGGATGGAGACAATCCAGGGGTCTGAAGAGTCAGGCAGCTCAGTGGATCCCCTGGAACACCCCCCACCTTTAACTGGGGAGGTGTGGCTGTCATAGCAGGAAGGCTGAGGGGCCCCTTGGCCTTTCATTCAGGATGGTGGTGTATTCTCGACCTTCTTTAGGAGCTTAGGGCTACTGCTTATCCTCATAGCACCTTTGAGCAAATTGGTTAACTTTACTTTTTAACCTTTCTCAGGTTAAACTGAATATATTATTGTAAAACCTGAGCAATGTCTAACTCTGCATAGGACAGCCTTCTAGAGACCTGGCTGGCAGAGGGAGGTGTGTTGACCTGTGCTCACACCTCTCTCCCACTCCCAATAAGGAAAGGGTAGGGAGGGGCAAAAGTAGGTTTACAGTTGTTTGTATGGAAAATGATACAATAATTAATAAATCGTACAAGAATAGACTGTGTTTTGGGTACTCACAACCGTAAACCTACTTTTGATCCTGTCCCATCCTGTATGTCAGGTGCAGAGTCTAAAAGAAATCCTGGGGGTGGGGACAGCCTCTGAGAACAGTGGACAGGTGAGGGAAATGATCTCAGGGATGCTCAGAGCAAGGTTAGAAAAGAATGTGGCCATGCATGTGATTCTGTGTGTGTGTGTGTGAGAGAGAGAGAGAGAGAGAGAGAGAGAGAGAGGGTGGGGGAGAGGAGAGGAGAGGACAGAGTATATGTGCACTTGCACTGGCATGTACATGGCTGGGTATGCCTGCATGGGTTTGTGTGGGAGGGAGTTCTCTTGCATTGTTCTAAGACTCAGCGGAGAGGCCCACATGAGCACTTCTAACAGGTTAATACAGGGGTGTCCAACCTTTTGGTGTCTCTGGGCCATACAGGAAGAAGAAGGGTTGTCTTGGGCTACACATTAAATACATTGTGACACGTAATTACAAAAAAAAAAATCTCAATGTTTTAAGTAAATTTACAATTTTGTGTTGGGCCACATTCATAGCCATCCTGAGCCACAGGTCAGACACCCCTGGGTTAATACATATCTGTGACATGAATGCTCCTCCTTAGAGGGAGTATAAAACTCAAACACAGCACCTGGAAGCCCTGTCTAAGCCCTCTCACCTGGTCACCTGCCACAGTGTGGAGACTGAGGCTTAGGGGCCTGACACTCTCCAACAAGCCCTAGGGGGTGGTAGTGCCAGGGACAGAGGGAACCAGCCCCTACTTGGGCCATATCCTATGGAAGGGCTCAGAGGGGCAGCGTCATGGGCTAGGTTTGAATGGGGGTGTGTGTTTCGGGGTGTGTGAACATGTAGAATGATGTGTTTTGTTTTAGAGAAAATGAGGTAGAGGTCTGGGCTTGCAATTTTCCACTTGCTTTATTCATGGGAGATTCTAAACAGCTTTGTTTAAAAACTGGACAAGGAGTTCGCAGAGACCTGAGTGAGGAAGAGCTGTTGGGTCCCCCAGGAAGGCAATTAGGTTTGAAGCCAGAGTTTGGATCTGTATGCAGCACGTGGGACCTGGAGTGTGGGGAAGGGGAGCTCTGAGAGTGTCCCTGAAGGCATGAGTCACTCTAAATTAGCAGCCTGCACACTGGCTCCCACTTGCTTGCTGCTGGAGATGGGCAGGGTTAGAGGGGAAGTGCCAGTCCAGGGTTATCACCCACCATCCAGGTTGTGGGCAGCACAGAGGGTTGGAACTACCTGTCTGGGCTCTGCCCCTCTCCCTCTATTAGACAGAGAAACTGGAGATAGTGGTGGCCATTTGGCTGGTGTCTGTGAAGGTCTCCTTTGGGGACAGTCAGTACCTGCAGTGCAGAGAGAATAATTCAGGACACCATCCAATCAAGGGCAGGCTGGGTGAAACTTTCCCTGAGGACCCGCGGAGGAACCCATGGGAGCTGGGGCTGGGCCTTGAGGGACAGGTGGATTCAGAGAGGCAAAGGTAGGGGCTTGCTAAATGGTTGCAGTGGGGGTAGCTGGCTTGGAGGTGTGGATAGAGATGGATGTGGCCTGTTAGTTGGACTGGAGATGATGGGGTGGTGGTGGGGAACCCTGCACCTTGAATGCCACCCAGGGGAGATTCATTTTTTTTTAGGAGGCTAGCAGTGGGGAGTTAGTGTTGGCCCCTGAACAGGGGAATGACAGTGTGAAAAGGGATATGAGGAAAAATTAGCTTGTAGCAGAATTGAAGATCACATTTTTAAATAGCACTTTTGTTATTGCAAAAAGTAATAATGTAAACTCATAATAGTCAAGCATTATATAAATTATAGAAAAGGAAAATCTTCTGCCCTTCAGAGATAATCATTGGTAATACTTTGGTTTATATATGTTTTCAAGTCATTTTATGATAGACTACCATCCAGCTGTCCCCCTATTATCTTATCAATTTCCATAAATAGCGTTGTATTGTACTTACTGCTTGGCAACTTCTTTAGCCATTTTTCCACAACAGTGCATATAGTATGACCTCATTCTTCTGAATAGCTGCACAGACTTGCTGGGTGGGTTTTATATTAATTTTTTATTGCTGCATAATAAACCACCCCCAAATTTAGTAGATTAACACAATAACCATTTTATTTGCTCACAATAATGAGCGATAGTCCTTCAGTCTGGGCTCAGCTGGTCTCCCTACCTGAGTGTGTGAATGTGGCAGCAGTCAGCTGGTGGCTGTGCAGGGCCTGCATGGTGTAAGGAGCCCCTCTCATGTCTGGTGATTGATGCTGCTCTCAGCTGGGCCTTTCTTTCCCCATTTGATTTCTCATTCTCAAGGAAACTAGCCTTTTAGGTGAAAATGGAGTCTCCAAGGCCTCTTGAGATCTAGGCTCTGATTTCTCACAATGTAATAACCATCTGCTGCTTGTTTAGAGCAAGTCACAGCACCAGCTGGAACTCCAGGGTAGGGGGAAAGACTCCACTTTTGATGGGAGGACTGGCAAAGTTACACCAAAGGCATGTGTGTTCAGGGGTGGGAGGGGATGGATGTGTAGTCCTCCATGCACCCAGAAGGAGGAAAATTAGAATATCTGGGAATAGACCCCATAGATCTTTGGAAGACAGCATAGGCCCCTACCCTTCCCAGCCTACTCTTTGCCTCAAATGAGTCAACCAGGGAAACTGGCAAGGGCAGGACACTTAATCTTCCTGTTGGGTTGAAGTGGTGTTTGAGGTGGATTCTGTGTGTTGTGTGCTGGCAGAGCTTGGGGGCGATCTAGGATTTGGGCATTGTAGTAGACAGCTTCCCCTGCTAGGGCTGCTGGAGCTATAAAAGTGGAACCGGAGCCATCCAGCCTCTGGGTGCTGCCAGGGGCCTGGTTGCTTGGTTCCCCTGCTAATTTTTATGGCATCTGAAGCATATGAGTTGGTGAATGACAGGTCTTGAAGAAAGCCAGCTGGTCGGTCACTCCAGATCCAGGCTTCTGCTGGGAATTTACTCACCTACTTTGCTCTAAGCTTTCTCCCCATCCTCTTGTAACTTCTGATGTGAAATAAGACAATTCACAGGCTTCACCTTTCCTTCTCAGAAAACTCACAGTGGACTGAATATTTTGACTTTGCACAATATATTCATTTTGTAGTTTCCTTATCACCTGCCTTGGTGGCTCTTCTCTCCTGTGAGATTGTCAGTGGCAGTGAGGCAGAAGGAGTCTGGGAAGAGCCAGCTTCTGCTCATTACCGAATCCCCAGTCCTGGTAGAGAGGATGCTGCAGTGGAGCTGCTGGTGGAGAAGTTGTCCCAGCGCTCATCATTCATCAAACTTACCTCTCCCTGCAGATCTCAGGCCAGACGTGGTGAAAACACTTCCCTAGTACAATAGCATTCTCTCACCTGTCATCTGCCTGGTGGCTTGTGCATTCATCAAATAAGAACAAAGCCTGAGTAGGCTTTCACATTTGAAAACTCCGTGGTGTCTTATTTTCTTCTTGCTCTCTCTCAGCATCTCTTGGGAAAGAGATGTTTTGTAGCCAACAGTTTCACTGTTTGTGAAACAGTGCAGAGCACACTGCAAGGCTCAGCCTCTTGGCCGTTCTGTTCCTTTTCGACTGTGCTGTGGGAGATTTGGCCCATAGCTCAGTGAGACCACTTGGTGAAGACCATGGGTGGGAAGGGACAAGTGGCTTGACCACACTTGGGAGCTGCCCTGATACATCTGGGTGGCCTTGGGGCATTGTGCTACAGGGTTAATGATAATCTGATCAGCTTATGGGCTTAACTAGTGCTTAGTGTTGATGAAAACATGCACTGTTGACTCTGCAAACCTTTAAGAAATCTGGCATCCCAAGCAAGACAGGAGACCTCAGCAACACTTTTGGCCAAGGAATTGGAAGAACTGGATAGAGACCCTCAGTCTGCTCCAAGGTTACCAGTTTGAGGCATATAGTAGATAAATTCCCCACAGGTGAGGCCACGAGCTCCTATATGGTTCTGGACTTCTCTTCCATCCTCCACTCACCATTTCCCGGTCTTCACAGCTGTGAGGGTGGATCCGTACTTCAGCATTCTCAAGAGTCATGATATCAGTTCATCAACAAGTAATTACTGAGCAGTTTGATTCCTTAATGGTCTGAGACATCTTTGGGCCAGGTGCTCTGTGTCATGAGAACTTCAGCTGATGTGGAATAGATGAGTCCCCAAACGTTTCTGTTCGTGGGTATCAGCTATCTTCTCTCTTTTGCCTGGTTCTCCCGTTTCCCCCAGGGCTCCGTCCTGCAGCATCCATAGCCCTACGAGTGGGCTCAGAGGGCCAAGTAGGAAGGCATGAGTTTGCTGGTATTATAGATGCTGCCAGAGCCCTCGCTGTCGGGCTAAGGAGATGTCTGCCTTGACCCGGCTGAAGCCTCACTGCCCTATTTCACATCTAATTTCGTATAAAAATGATGTTATGTCAGTTTCATTTTTGCCTTCCTCACTGCTTATCTGCATGACTCTAGGTTGTTTTACAAGTTTAGGTCATCATTGTAGCTGGCTCTGGTGGTACTGCACCCATCAGCAGAGGTGGAGGGACTTGGCCCTGTCTTTGTGGGCTGGGGTGAGGGAGGTTGGTAGGCTGGTGAGGGTGAGCCCCACCCTGATTCTCGGGTGAAGGTGAGGTAGAAGGTGATTCTTCAGACTGTTGGGTCTTTCTCCTTTGGACTGCCACTTCTTCCCCACCCACTTCTTCCATAGCACTTGCCAGTTATTGCCAGAAAATTCTTACAGGCATTCATAGGAAGGATGGTGCAGCTTTAAATAAATACCTGAGATGGCACTATCTGTTTTGTGGTGGTGGTGTCTTTAAATCAAGTACTTTAAAACATATTCTAGTTTCATGTCATGAACAGAAGCATAAGTGTGGCCGCATCCTAACTTCAGCAGTATAGGGAACTGGTTTGTGGATCATGGTGTTTCTGAGACCCAGCAGTTACCTCATCCTCCCCATGTCCCAGGATTCCAAGCAGCATGAACACTGCCAGATATCTGACTTAACACACTCAGGATGTGTGCAGTCCCCATGGGTAGCTCTGATAGGCAGAGAAATTTCTGGTGGCTTACCTCAGTCTGTTTCTTTACTCCTTCTGAAGAGCAACGGCCTTGGTTTTCCCCCTCCACTGATGCTTTGCCTATTTTCTCATTGGCTAGCACCTGGTGGGCACTCAAATATTTTTTGAATGAATGAATAGTGCATTTGTGATATAAAAAGAAACATGTCCCTATCTAGCCATTTTCCTAGGACACTTTGAGTACTTGCATGATTTAAAACCATCCATCTCCATAATCTCAGGGGCTTGAAGTGTCTCTGGGGAGGAGGCAGGACTCCTCTTAAGGCAGGAGCTCCTCATTAAAGAGTCTGCAGCTCTGGGAGAGGGACTTCTGCTGCCTTTCCCAAGGAGATGGAGAGGAAGTTGTAGAGAAGAGGAGGCCACTACGTGGAAGTTTCACAACTGAGGAAACAGGCTGGTTATCCCAGGGACTCCAGGCAGTTGACCAGAGGAGCCTGGAGCCAGATTTTCTGACCCCAACCCTGGCTTCTGTCTTCCCCCCACCCCCGAACTTTGCCTGCTCCCATTTTTCTCAGCTTACTCAGGGGTGCCTCAGAGTTCTAGCATCCTGTGTGTGGGGACAAAATAGGCCATTTTGTAGGAAAACATGTACACAAAATGGCCAAATCCATGGGGACCTGACAGAGGCACGTGTAGGGTTATTTTGGGTTTTGTGAACTGGGCTCAGATCTCTCTGGCATTCCAGGCCACTGTCCTCTCAGAATTGACCGGAATGGAAGGATGATAAAAATCAAGGCTCCAGAAATAGCCCAAGAATTTGCTTATTCTTAACCCTGTAAAGAGGTGCCACCCAACCCAGAGCCTGCAATGAATTTGGGACTGAGGGAGGGTGCGGGCCTTGGGGAACGGGGGAAGGAGCGTTCAAAACAGTTTCTTCTTCCTGCCCTGGGGAGGATGGGGTAGCAAGCACAGCACTGGCACAGGGCCAATCTCTTAAGGGAATGGGACTTAGAGGCCAGAGAAAAGTCCCTCCCCCTTCAGTTTATCTCTGCCTCTTGGGGGTTGGCTGGTAACTCCCACTGGATGGGTTGGTGGGCCAGGCTCTCTGTCTCTTTGTTTCTCTGCCCCTCTCAGACTTAGGCAGACTCAGGACAGCTCTGGCCTCAGATCCTCAGGGAGCTTTATTTCTTCTCCCTTCCTCATGGTCAGGTCCAGAGTCACTTGTTCAGTGCAGGTAAGGGAGACACATACCCAGCACCTACTGAATGGATGTTCAAGAGCTAAGTGATGCCAGGAATCTGCTGTTGCCCTGAAGGAGCTAGAGTAGACATGTAGAGACAAGCTTGTGTGGACATTCACAGACTCATAACATTTTCCAGAGCAGTTTAAGTGTTGGAGGGACAGTGGAGATCGTAACTGGGAGTCAAGACACCTGACTGGTCTTGGACCAGTCGTTACTTCTCTGGGTTTTAACTTTCTTCATCTGTAAAGCCAGGAATCTGTGATCCCTGAGGTGCTTTCTGGCTTAAGAGTTATCTGATTCCAGGAATCATAGGGAGAAAGAAGCTTTTCAGATGGGTAGCACATTTTTGTTGCCCCTGGTATTTGTTCTAAACAGGGGCAGGCTGAAGACTTAGATGTCACAGCTAGGCCTAGAACCTTTCTTCTGTTCCCTGGACTCTCCTACTTAGGAGAACAGTAAAGTCCAACTTTGCAGTTGAAAAAAATCAGTTGTCCTTGTCCAGGACAAGGTGGCCCCCCTGGCCTACAAGATGAGGCCCCCATGACTGACTGAGGCACGACGAGTCTGCTGTGGTCTGGCACTTGCCCCGTCCAGCCTCATTGCTTCCCACTTAGAGCCATTTTGTCCCTTTTGTTTCTGTAATGCCAGGGTACCCATGGCCCATCCTCCCTCTGTCCACCATGAAGGTTCTCGTTTCTCATTGTTTTTGGGGTGACCTGCTTGCTTGAAGCGCCCTATCCTGCCTTGTTTTATCTCTTATTGGCATTGTGTTAGCAAATTTGAAAATTTGTTCAGCCGTTACTTCTTCAAGTATTTTTCAGTTCCCTTTTCTCTCTCCTCTTTTTCTAGAACTCAGTTATAAGTATATTAGACTATTTGATATTTTACTATAGGTTGCTGATGTTTCATTAATTTTTTCTGTCTTTTCTTTTTTAAAAAATATTCTATTTATTTTCTTTAGAGAGAGGGGAAGGTAGGGAGAAAGAGGGAGAGAAACCTCAGTATGTGGGAAATACATCTATCAGTCACCTCTGCATGCTCCCAGCTCGGGACCTGTTCCACATCCCAGACATGTGCCCTGACTAGGAATTGAGCCAGCAGCCTTTCTGTTTGCAGGCTCGCAATCCACTGAGCCACACCAGCCAGGGCCAGTCTTCTTTGTTTCTCTGCTTCATTTTGAATAGTTTCTTATTCTGTCTGCAAGTACAATCATCTTTTCTTTTGCAGTGTCTAATCTGATATTAATCCCATCCAGTGTTTTTTTTTTATTTCATATATTTTCATCTCTAGAAGTTCCATTTGAATTTTTCATATCTTTTATTTCTCATGTTTATGATGAGAGAATATTCCCCTACATTCTTGTATATATGGAACATACTTATAATAGCTGTTTTTCATTTTCGTCTACTAGTTTCATCATCTCTGTCATTTTTGGGTTTGTTTTACTGACTGATTTTCCTCCTGGTTATGGGTCATATTTTTCTGCTTCTTTAAATGCCTGCTAATTAAAAAAAAAAAGATTTTATTTATTTGTTTCTAGAGGGTAAGATAGAGAGAAAGAGAGGGAGAGAAACATCAATGTATGGTTGCCTCTCACACACCCCCTACTGGGGACCTGGCCTGCAACCCAGGCATGTGACCTGACTGGGAATTGAACCTGCAACCCCTTGGTTTGCAGGCCAACAATCAATCCACTGAACCACACCATCAGGGCTAAATGCCTGCTAATTTTTTATTGGATGGTAGACATTGTGAATTTAATGTTGCTAGATTTTGTTTTATTCTTTAAATAGTGTTGGACCTTATTCTGGCATGCATTTAAATTGCTTAGGATCAGTTTAATGCATCCAAGGCTTGTTTTTAAGTTTTGTTAGGGTAAAGCCAGCCTTTATTTATTTGTTTTAAAGGATTTTATTTATTTACTTTTAGAGAGAGGGGAAAGGAGGAAAAAAGAGAGGGAGAGAAACATCAATATGAGAGAGAAACATCAATCGTTTGCCTCTTGCAGGCCCCCAACTGGGAACCCAGCCTACAACCCAGGCATGTGCCCTGACCAAAAGGTGGCAGGTCCGATTCTTAGTCAGGCACACGCCTGGGTTGTGGGCCAGGTCCCCAGTTGGGGGTGTGTGAGAGGCAACTGATCAATGTATCTCTTGTACATCCATGTTTCTTTCCCTCTCTTTCTCCATCCACAGGCCAGTGTTCAATCCACTGAGCCACACCAGCCAGGGCTAGATCCAGCCTTTAGTCTGGGCTAATTTAGCTTCATTACTGAGGCATCATCTTTCTGAGGACTCTCCAGTGCCCTGTGTATTATCAGATCTCTCCACTCTCACAGGTGGGAATGTGACTTTTTCCTGGCTCTGTGTGAGCTCCACAAATTGTTTGGCCTATTGCTTTCCATTGGTTCTTTTCTCAGTCTTGTGGAGCTTCACCCCATACATGTGCAGATCAGCCAGAGATTCAAGGGAATTCTTCTGCGGTTCTCAGAGCACTCTCTCTGTGTAGTCCCCTCCTCTCCAGTATTGTGCCCTAAAAATTCCAGCTCTGTGAACTTGAATTTCTATATCTTCAACTTGGTGGGACCATTTGGATTCTTCCTGCTGTGCTGCTGTGAGGGAGCTGCCTCTAGGCAGTAAGCAGGTAGTCATGAGACTCTTTTCTTTCTTTCTCTCGGGAAGTACAGTTGAGTGCTGACTCTTGTCCATTGTCTGAAGTAGTTGTTTCATGTGTTCTATCCAGCGCTTTAGCTGTTGAAGTGGGTGGGTAAATCCAGTTCCTGTGGCTGCATTCTTGGAAGACTCACTGGGGGTATCCTAGTCAACCTCCTACAAGACCCCAAAAGCACTATGTTCCTTTCCCCATAGTTTTATCTTTAAAAAAATCATTTATTTAAATTTAGAGAGAGGGGAAGGGAGGCAGAAAGAGAGGGAGAGAAACATTAATGTGTGAGAGATACACCCTGAGTTGGGGACCTGGTCCGCAACCCAGGCATGTGCCCTGACTGGGAATTGAAATGGCCACCTTTCAGTTTGCAGGCCAGCACTCAATCCACTGAGCCACATGTGCCCAGGCTGTTTATTTGTTTGTTTCAAAATCTCTCTTAATAGGCTGTCTCCCTGAGCACAAAGATGATATGCCATTTTTCTTAGTAGCCCTTGTATCTAGTCCAGTGCCTGGCATATAGTAGGCAGCTCATGTTTATTGATTGAATGAATCAGTAGAAGAAAATATAAGCTAACCATGCCCTATAGTTGCTAAGAAGAACAGTACAATTCTGGATGTAGAGCTCAGCCCCCAAGAGTGCACATCAGACTCTTTGTGCTCTATGGAGCTCACACCACATCTGCAGCATTGGGTTTTGTTGACTCTGGTTTGGACACTTTCAAATCTGAATTTATCCAGAAGAGGGTGACTAAGATGGTGTAAAGTACACCACATGGGAACCGGATAAAGGATTTTAGAATATTCATTTTGTCTGGAGATTAGCTTTATGGAGTATTATGGGAAGTGGGGCATTAATAATGGTTTCCTAACCTATGCAGGATTGATTGATTGAGGAGGGATTAAACATATCCTCTGACTTCAAAGGCCAAACCGAGGACCCATGGGTAGGGGATTCCAGTAGATGAGATTTGGGTCTAGTTCCAGGAAGAACTTTCTTACAGCTAGAGCCATCCAGCAGAGAAATGGGCTACCTTGGGAGGTAGCAAACCCTCAGCACCACTGGGATTTAAGCAAAAATTGATATTTATTCATCAGGGACTTTGTGTTTGGGATTGTAAAGTTAGATGTGATGCATGAAATAATCTCTAACATGGAACTTCCAGCCAAGATGGAGGTATAGGTAGATATTCTTTGCCTCCTTGCACAACCAAAAGGACAACAACAAGTTGAAAAACAAAAACCAGCTAGAGCTGCCAGAAAATCGAACTGTATGGAAGTGTGCAACCAAGGAGTTAAAGAAGAAACATTCATCTGGACTGGTAGGAGGGGTGGAGATGGGCAGCTCGGGGACAGAGAGGGCACTTGGCAAGGCGGTGGGTGGTAGTCCCAATTTGCATGAGGACTCATCAGGAGGATGAATGAAAATTCATTCATTCAACTAGGGAGCTAGACAGATCATGCAACCAAGGGTTCCAGTGTAGGAAAATAAAGCCTCAAAACCACTGGCTGTAAAAATCTGTGAGGGTTGTGGTGGCAGGAGAAGTTCCCAGCTTTGCAGGAGAGTTTGTTGGGGAGACCCATGGGGTCTTAGAATGTGCACAAATACACCTACTTGGGAATCCACACCAGAAGGGCCCAATTTGCTTGTGGGTAGCAGGCAAAGTGACTGAAAGCCTGCCGAGAGCTGAGCAAGGGGCCTTGTTCCTTCTCTGACCTCTCCCACACATACAATGCCACAATGCAGCAACATGGGTTGCCCTGCCCTGGTGAATACCTAAGGCTCCACTCCTTATAATGTAGCAGCTGTGCCAAAACAAAGAAATATGGCCCAAATGAAAGAGCAGATCAAAGTTCCAAAAAAAGAACTAAGTGACGAAGAGATAGCCAACCTGTCATATGCACAGTTCAAAACACTGGATGCTCACAGAAGTGGTTGAGTAGGGTCGCAAAATAGATGAAAAGGTGAAGGCTATGCAGAGTGAAATAAAGGAAAATGTAGTGAAGGGAAGAAAACCAGGACTCAAATCAATGGTTTGGATCAGAAGGAAGAAATAAACATTCAACTAGAACAGAATGAAGAAACAAGAATTAAAAATAAAAACAAAACAAAATGAGGAGAGGCTTAGAAGCCTCTGGGACAACTTTAAATGTTCCAACATCTGAATCATAAGGGTGCTAGAAGAAGAGGAAGATCAAGAAATGCAAAACTTACTTGAAAAAAATAATGGAGAACTTCTCTAATCTGGTAAAGGAGATAGGCTTCCAGGAAGTCCAGGAAGCTCAGAGAGTCCCAAAGAAGTTGGACCCAAGGAAGCACACACCAAGGCACATCATAATTATATTACCCAAGATGAAAGAGAAGGAGAGAATATTAAAAGCAGCAAGAGAAAAGGAGACAGTTACTTACAAAAGAGTTCCCCTAAGATTGTCAGCTGATTTCTCAAAAGAAACCTTGTAGGCAAGAAGGGGCTGGAAAAGAAGTATTCCAAGTCAGGAAAGGCAAGGACCTACATCCAAGATGACTCTATCCAGCAAATCTATCATTTAGAATGGAAGGGCAGATAAAGTGCTTCCCAGATAAGGTCAAGCTAAAGGAGTTCATCATCACCAAGCCCTTATTATATGAAATGTTAAAGGAACTTATCTAAGAAAAAGAAGATCAAAACTATGAATAGTAAAATGACAACAAACTCACAACTATCAACAACTTAACCTAAAAATAACAAACAAACTAAGCAAACATCTAGAACAGGAGCAGAATCACAGAAATAGAGATCACATGGAGGGTTATCAGTGTGGAGGTAGAGTGGGGCAGAATGGGGGAGAAGGTACAGGGAATAAGAAGTGTAAACGGTAAGTACAAAATAGACAGGGGGAGGTTAAGTATAGTATAGGAAATGGAGAAGCCAAAGAATTTATATATGTACAACCCAAGGATATGAGCTAAAGGAGGGGGGGATGTGGGTGGGAGGGGAGGTACAGGGTGGAAGGGAGTAAAGGGAGGAAAAAAATGGGACAATTGCAATAGCATAATCAATAAAATAAATAAAAAAATAATGTCTAAGATACCTTTCACCCTTCTCAACAATTCTAAATCTTGCTCCTCCCTTGAGTCCATGATTCATCCATCCCCCCTCTGCAATTCCTCATCCCCAACCTACACATGCACACACACATTCAGAAAACACGCCTGGAGTATGCTCCTGACTATTGTCTTGTGCATTTTCTTACACCCCTTCATCCTTGTTTAAAGTGGATTTCTTCTCAGGCCTTGCAGGCTAGCTTCCCCATGTCTGTGTTTGTCTCTATCATTTTGACTTCCGCCTGACTGGCACCCCATTGATTTGGGCTGGCCTTTTATGTCAGCACCTTGTCCCATTGTCTCCTGTGTCAGGATGCATGATGCCTTTGAGATAGTTGATGACTCTGGATAGCACATTGATCGCCTCCCGCCTAACCCCACAGCAAAGTCAGGCAGCCTTGTTGCAGCCATTCTCAGTGCTCATGAATATAACTCTGAACAGACACTGCCACTCTTGACCTATTCATTGGCTTTTTTCTCAGGGTCTCATGTCTCTTCCTCTTTTGGGCCTCTCCTTTCCTTGTACTGGAATCTCCTAAGGAGCTATCACCCCACTGGGTCTAGGACAGTACATCGTACATTGTGGAGACACATTCAGTAGTGGTCCTAGCAGATTCCTTGAGAGAATCTTCAAGTATCTCCTTTCCCCATTTTTAAATGGGCCTCCAGAGAGCTTCAAATAAGATTCCATTTCTGGAAGCAGGAAGTGTACATGCAGCTCTGTGGCTAGGGGAGAGTGAAGGGGACTGACTCAGAAGGGGTTATGAGCCATCAGCCTGTCTTCTTCTTCCTTGAGTTATTGCCCAATCTTGCGGTGGAAGGAGCCTTTGTCAGGTAACTGTCTGCTACAGAAATCTGAGGTGCCTCCTTGGCCACCTCATTATTTTGCAGCAGCTGGTTGGGTCCTGGCGTGAGGTCTTTGCAGAAAGCAGGTCTGAGATGACAGAGCTTCCAGCAGTTGAGTGCCCCGGCTTCATTTACCCCAGGGGCCTCAAGCTCCTGAGCTGCCATGCTCCCCAGAGCCTCTCTCCTGGTGAGAACCTCTCTCCTGCTCTGCTGCTCATCTCTCCTTCAGCCTGCTGAGCCAGATATGGTCTTGAATGTGGAAGAGCTCTTGGGGACCCATGGTTCTTTGGTTCTCTTAGCCTTGTTCACAAGTTTGATGTGGGCGAAGCCTCGGCTTCTTCCTCTGCAAAATGGGAAGAATAAAGCTTCACTGAGGAGCTGGAGGAAGGGCTCATTTACAGGATGTCCTTTAGTGTCCAAGGCTCCTGACTTCCCAGAGCAGTGTTCACTCTCCTAAACACTGAAGATTTAGCCTAATCCTCAGCAAAAGCTCAGAACCCTCGGCAAACAATAGTCCTTTCTTCCATAGGAGGAAAGGGAATGTTATTTGGAAACTCACATACCTGGAGGGCTGGAGCCTGACTGCATTTAGCTCACAAAGTCAGCTCCCCTCTGGAAAGAGTGCTCCTGGAGAGAAGGGGCATTATTCTCTGTATGCACTCTGCTCAGTGTCGAGATGGCATCTGGCACAAGGGAGGCATGCGATGGACATTTGAGGGCCGAGCGGAAGCATCCTGGAGAAGGGAGTGTCAGCATCCATGTGGCCAAGGGTGTGCACCACTCAACCTGTCCCCTTCCATTTTACAGGTGAGGAAGATGAGTTTCATCAGGGAAGCAATGTGCCCAGGCCACTTACTGTTAGATAGGAAAACTAAGTGCTTTGTCACCTACTTTCTTGCTTATTCCATCAGAGGGAGGCCAACACAATAATAAAAGTAATGATATAATTATAGCTAGTGTTGACAGAGTACATTCTGTCATGATCTGCAGTATTTTTGGCCTAATTCTTGAAATGCATTCACTGACAAGATGTTTCCTGAAGCTGTTCTTTTGTCCCTGGGGCTTTCTTCACCAATGCCATAGCATTTGTCTTAGAATACATTTGCCCTTGATGTGGAGATAATGAAAATATGTATTTTGTCAGTCTTCTCTGTGGTAGCTGTTGTCTGCAAGCGGTTTTAGGTCAAGTAATATTTTATTCAGGATTTTTACATTGGTGATCGTTCTGTTTGCAGTGTGGTTGTCAGTGTGGGATTTGCTCATTTATGCTTTTGGGAGACATTGAGTACCTAGTGTGTGCATGTAGGTCCTTGGCAGCAGGGATTCAGTGGGGAATAGCACTGGCTGTGCCTGCCTGTTGGAATACCTCGAACCTGACTGAGCTAGCTCCTCTAGGCAGGAACCGTGTCTGTAGATCCTTCACTGTGCACTCAGGGCCCCCATTCTGGGACTGAAGGCTGGCCTGGGGATGATGCTGGAGAAATAGATTTGGGGCCTTTCATTTCTGTAGGGCTCCCCATTATGAAAACACCAAAGTATATTCCCCGACATTAGCTTACTCTCCTTTTCTCCAGACATTGCAATGACCTTAAGAAGTAGCTGGAATGAGAACTGTTTTTTTCAGAGGCAGTCACCGAGTCACAGAGGACTGACAGTTAATGAGTGGGTCTTAGGACTTGCATTTGCAATCCTAGCCTCAGCTTGGTTCACCCTAAGTGTCCTGAGACCCATTCATTCCACAAGTATTTCAGGGGCTCCTCTGGGCCAGGTGCTATTCAGGATCTGGGGATGCAGGAGTAAAGAAAAATTTGTGCCTTCCAGAGCTTATATTTTGGTGGGGGAGACTGACAATAAATAATTAAAATCTGTAGTATATAAGATGGTGACAGGTGCAATAGAGAAAAGTGAAACAGGGCAGGGGGTGGGAGGATGGGCTAGGGGTCAAGGATTATAGTTTAAACAGGGTACTTAGGGAAGCCTTACTGAGGAGGTGTCGTTTCAATAGAGATGGAAGAAGAGGTGGAGTGAGTCCTGTGGATATGCGCAGGAGGTGCCCCCAGGCCAGAGGGAACAGGATGTGCAAAGGCTCCGAGGTAGGAGTGTATCGAGTTGCTCAAGCCCAGTATAGCAGGAGTGAAGTGAGTAAGGGGAAGGTCATGGGATTTGGATGACATAGGGCTTTGAAGGCCATTTTGAGGGCTTTGGCTTTTATTTTATTTTATTTTTTAAAGATTTTACTTATTTATTTTTAGAAAGGGCAAGGGAGGAAGAAAGAGAGGGAGAGAAATATCTATGTGTGGTTGCCTCTTGAGCACCCCTTTCCTCAACCAAGGTGTGTACCCTGACTAGGAATTGAACCAGTGACCATTTGGTTCCCAGGTCAGCACTCAATCCACTGAGCCATACCAGCCAGGGTAGGACTTTGGCTTTTATGGTGGGAGAGGTGGGAGCCAATGGAGGAATTTGACCAAGGAGAGGCAGACCTGCCTTACATTTCAAAAGGATCGCCATGGCCCCGGTGTGGAGAATCGACTGAGAGTGGGTAGCAGCAACAGCAACAATAACTGTTATCTATCAGGTGCTTATTGTGTGCCAGGCACAGTGCAAACCTGGTCTTGTCCTGGTCAGTCCTCCAGACAGCTTTATCTCCATTTTTCTTAGGAGGAAGCAGAGACTAGGCTGGTAGAGCTGACCCTCAGCTTAGGTCATTCTGATTCCAAAGTTTGTGCTCTTGTTTTGCCCAGTTTTCAGGGGCAAAGGGAATGTTGTAGAGGTGACATTGAACATCTGGGTGTGATAGTCAGGTTGCCCCATTCCTGTTCTTTGGCTGCTTTTAGGTGTTCACCTGGCCATCCAGCAGAGGGCGGGGGCGGGGGGGG